>VWZK01001784.1:10979-33244 GCA_013396935.1 Baryphthengus martii | reverse complement strand
CCAGAGAGCTGGTAGATGCCTCATCCCTGAAAACTGTCAAGGTTGAGTTGGATAGGGCTCTGAGCAACCTGATCTAGTTAAAGATGTTCCTGCTCACTGTGGGGTGGTTGGACTATATGACCCTTAAAGGTCCATTCCAACTCAAACCATTCTATGATGCTGTGATTCTATGATTCTATGACTGGAGAGCGTTATTTCCTTCACATCGGTACAAGCAGGCCTATAGGTATCTCTTGTGGGGTACAGAATGTATTCTTTTGAAAAGGTGGAAGTGCTATGTTACGTACAGATAATTCCATACCTATTTCTAAACTAATCTGTATTTATTAACTTCAGTTGCATACATAATCACCTGTCACCAATCCTTTAAAAGCTGTTTTTCACAATAAGATGCTCCCTGCTGCGATTTGTTCTGCTGACATGTTACACTGAATTAGAACAAGTTTTGGGTTTGCTACCTATATGTAACTGGGTCTGTCGGTGTTCATTGTACATATATGCAAGAGTAACTTGGTTAATGACTTGTGATTACTGACCTCATCTTTGAATATACAGTAGTATTGCTGTTGCCCTGAGCAGATGGAGAACAAAATGAATACATACCGTTCTGGAAAAAGATCCACCACTGCAGTGGCAGTAGTGAAAAAGATTTGTACAAGTATTTATATTCTAAATTCACAGAGTTTTGTTTGCCTTGCCTTACTGGCATGTGAACTTCTGCAATTGCTAAGCCTCTCCTCATAAGAGACATAGAAATTCACATCCTGAGAAGTCTTAAATTACATCCTATAAGCTGGAATTTTTTTTTAAGAGCTTACATTCCTTATTACCTGTAGTATATTTTTAAGATTCTCTTATTTCAGGTGAATGATACTTTTTTTTTAATAGGAATAGAGACAATTTTTGTTACAGAAACATAGAGTAGCCTGAAACATTTATGCAGTTGTTCTTACTTTATACATCTTTAGGAGCTTTCTCCAGCAAACTACTCATCTTAATACTACTTACTCTCTCCTCTGATTAGAAAAAAAACAGTAAACACTTATTGACTTTCATGTAATGAATAAAATATAAGCTTGCTTTCAAAAATGAAAATTTGTCCCAATTTTTTTTTTTTCCATTCTTTTACACTGTTCAATAAGAATGGAATAATATGGTTCAAATCATGGGAACAAGCAGAAAATATGATGGTAGCGTAACAGCAGTGTTTGAGGTAAAGCTGTTTAGTGCTGCATCTCAGGGCTCAACATCCTTGTCTCATAAACCAAAAATGCAAAGGGAGTAACTGCATAAAGGGAAAAAAATATGCCTATGGAAAATTTGAAGTAAGTATTGTATCTTTGCAGGGTTTCTTTGTTTGTCTTTTATTGGTGCTTAATCTCAATTATTATAACACGCTTTCTCTCTCCAGCTATTGTCTAGCCTTGTTTTGGCTTGGTTATAACTAACAGAAGGATTCAAAAATTCTGAGTTGAAGTCTAAGTACTTAGGTCACATTTAGCCACTTTCTTCACTTAACCTCATGAGCGCATTATTAGGGCAGTGAAATTTCTTTGAATGCAAATGCAAGTTTTACGTGTATGCTTTCTCTCTAGATATAAAATCGATGTGGTAGTGGTATATTTATGTCATTTGCAGCTATATTTATAAGAAATTTATCTTTCTTGGCATGTCAGTTTCTGATTGTTCTCTTAGTTTCAGATACTGCTGTGTTGTGGGTATGTGAAATTAAAGTAAGCATCATCTTCGGTTTCTTCACCCACAGGGACACCAGCAGAAAAGATGGTCAGGAGAGGAGTGAAGGAAAAGAAGAGAAAAAGATGCTTGAATATGCAGTGGTAAAACCAGTTGAGAGTGAAGAACTGGCTGCTGTTGTATTCCACTCTTAAAAGCTGTACACAGTATTAGCTGCAGATCTCAATTCCTGTAAAGTTGACACCTTGACATCTTAAACATATAAAGGCCATGTAGGTTGACCTGATGGCCAAATTAGGCTTGCTGATATACCACTAATTTTGTTGCCTCTGCAGACTGACTGACAGGAGTCAGCCCCATTGCCCCTAGGCTTTCCTTGCTTGGTGTGCATGGGATGTGGGTGTTGTCCAGGTTTTTCACTTGATTTCAAAGCAAGTTCAACTCAAAAGCATGTTGAACCAGAGGCATCCTGACAACTCTTTACAGGTTGTCGCTTTTCCCATGGAATAGTGGGAAGTGTGGTATTTCCTCATTTTGCACTAATCTTAGTCACTCTTCAGACAGACAGGGAAAAGGAACATATGTTTGGCTCTGGCTGTGTACCCGAGATAGCGGCCAGGGCTTCTCAGAGTCACTGGGACAAATGGGCTCAGCCTTTGATGCTCTGACTGTCATCTGGATGAGCTGAGTGTCCACAGCATGTGCTTTGGGAGGGAGAGAAAGTCAACCCTGAGTACAGTCTGCCGTGGCCATTGTATTATTCCTTAGGCATGGAAAGGAAAAGCCTAAATGCTGTTGAGAGCTGTGACATTGAATTAGTTCCTCCAACTGCAACTGGTAACATTTTGCCAAGTTTTCTGTCACTGTTCAGCAGCCTGGCCAAAAATGAGTGCCGGAGAGCTAGGTTTTCTTTCTACACTATTATATCTTATTTTGTATTCCATCCAAAAGAAAGGTAGGTCAGGGTGAGTTGTTTCAGGATTAGACCTCCCAGGATTTTCCTTTGTCTTTGCTAAGGGCTGCTGTAAATTACACTGTGGATCTTGCCTGGGAATACTCCTGAAGTGTGAAATGTCTCCAGTGGAGTCTGTGCACACCAGTCAGAGCTCTGCTGCCTGAACTTCCTCACCCCTAGGCCTCCTCTGTTGTCAGATGTGCGTCCGCGTTCTTGGGACCAAGCTCCGTAGGATGAGCACTAATCTTTGAATGTACCTCTTCCTAAATGTCTTCTCCCTACAGCTAAAATGAAATGTAGGTGTAAGAAGGAATATAGCAATCATTAGGTGTTTAATCGGAATTTTAAAAGAGGTTTGCTTCAGTTTCAAGGGGTCAGTACAAATAGCATGCTTAATGCCTATTGTGTACAAATAACATGAAACTGTGACTGAATGCGAGGTGGAGCCCTCAGAAGTGAAATAAAACAAAAACTCTCGAAGTCTTGTGAGAACTGCAGTATTCAGTGTAGCTGGCAGACACAGCTGTCTCTGAGGAGACAAAACTCAAAACCTTGTTCAGACACAATGAACAAGCGATTACAGAGCATATCCTTGAATGTGCATGCAGAACATCTATGATGGCCACTGTATGCCTGAAGTTCGAAGCATTTGAATGTGTACCAGTAGTGAGGGTGCTATAAGACTTTTAAGTTATAGAGGATATTGCGATTCGGGATGGAGGGACATATGTTTTAGAATCTCAAACCTGTCTTAGAGTTTTGATTGCCAGTTTCCTGTGCAGCCTCATAAAGTTGCTTTGCACTAAATCCACCAGAGATTTCTAAAAGAGACCTTCTAAATAGATTTACTATTAAGTTACAACTAAAATTAAAAACAATTATCCTGAGTAAGAGCACTCCAACAGTATCCTGAACAGTGCATGCCAATGGGTTGTATGACACTTTATCTCTTCACATAAAAGAACTGATTAGTGTAAGTAGCAAGTATTGGATTTCACTGAGATCCATGACTAGCATGAAGATAGCAGAAAAATATGAGCAGAGGTCTTGTGTAGTTTAAACCAGTATAATTTTTTAAAAAGATGTGAGAATGGCTGTCGTTTGTCCAAAACAACATCTAAGCAGGCCTGCTGGTCTGTTTAATAGTATCCAACTGAAGATGCTCAGGACCGACTATGAAAACAGGAGAAATGTACAAGTATCCTTCTTCTGCTACTGTTTCCAGATTTCACAGATCAGTGGTATTTCAGTGACTGACACTGGCCGGACAAGTATTTCCCTTCTAATTTATTTCAGTCAAAAAAGAAAACACTACTTCAATAATGAGGATGTGAAAAATCAAACAAAATAATCCTGTAGCAACACCTTGTAACAACCAATATTAATTTTCACTAGCTGCTGCTACTATTTTTAAACCTGCAGTTGCAGAAAGCACAATTTTGCATCAAAAGGATGAGAATACCTGTGGTCTTTATGTAGCTTTAATGGAGAAGTAATGCTGTACAGCTCTGATATATAGAAACAATTGCTAACAACAATACTACTCTTAGAGAGTATCTCTTCTGCCATCATGATACCTTAATAACTTGCTGATAAAAAAAACACCATTAGCACACTATACTACATGTTGGCATTGCCACAGTTATGTTGATGCAGAAAATTATGGAAATAAAAACCAAATCAATATACTAACAGATAATGTTTGGGTTTACATGCTGTCAGCTTGCATTGTTGATTGCAGTGGGGCTCTGGCTCCTTGTGTAGCTGTCTGGTTTTGCTATATTTACATTCACAAACTTACACTCTGGCCTTTTTTTCCTGTTCCTGCACAGTACAACTTAGTTGTGGGTTAATGAGTTTGTACTGTTTGGGTATATGTGCCAGATGGCATAGTCTGTCTAATGTTGACTAATTTACACGTGGAGTTTCTGTGAATTTGTATTGTGTCAGGCTGAGCTGAAGTTAATTTTCCCCATAGCAGCCCTCATAGTGCTGTGCTTTGTATTGAGAGCTAGAAAAGCATCGATAACACACCCGTATTGTGGCTATGGCTGAGAAGGGTTTGCACAGCATCAAGGCTGTTTTTCTGGTTTTTTTTTCAACATTACCCCCTCAGTGGGATTGGATGGATAAGATCTTGGGAGAGACCACAACCAGGACAGCTGACCCAAACTGACCAAAGAGATAGTCCATACCATACGACAGCAGCTAAACTATAAAAAGCCAGGAAACGGAGGAGGCGAGGGCATCATCTTGTCCTCTAGAGCAATTGCCGTGTGTATTGGAGCCCTGCTTTCCTGTACGGGCCAAACATCACCTGCTGAAGTAGTGACTAACCCTTTGTTTTCTTTTGCTTCTGTGTGCGGCCCTGCTTTGCTTCTTATTAAATTGTCTTTGTCTTTACCTATGAGTTTCATCTTATTCTCTTCTCCTGGTCCAGTTAAGAGGAAGAAGAGCAGATGGAGTGATAGAGTGGCTCTGTGGGCACCTGACTGCCAGCCAAGGTCAAACCATCACAGAATTCAATGACCTTAAATGTCATCAGCTTTTTAATTTGTAATATAAATCTGACTGACTGGGTGTGGAGTTCCTGGATGTTACTACATATGTCAGTAAAGACATCTCACAGGTCTTTAGACAACCACCAAATGGCTCCAAGTGCAGAAATGTCACTCAAACTGTGCTATTTGTACCAGCCAAGAATGTCACCATTCACACATCTGTGGCCCCAGTCATGCCTGTGTATGCTGTTAATTACTTTACCTCCAGGTTGCTCCTTGCACTTTAATTTACACAGCGTGTGACTGCCTGATTTGCCATGGATTTAAGCTACTTACAAGGGTTAGATATCCAACCCTTCTCTCTTTTTTTTTCTGCAAATTGTAAGCCAAGGGGACTCTACTTTTGGCTTTTTGAAGTACCTAATAAATGTGTATGCTAAAAGAAACATTAAATTGTGATTCAGTGCTGTGGCTAGAGAGTATAAATTATCCAAAAAATCATTACTTTAAAAAAAGATGTAAATGTCCAATATTTTAATGTGGCTAATAAGCCTATTAGGAAACAGCAGCTCTACTCAGCCTCAAGCTTTCCTTTACAAACACCAATTATGTTTGGTTGCTTGGGGATTGAAGGAGCATATAATCAGATTTATCTCCATTCTTCATTATTGGAAGTACCTTTAGAAAGAACACACGTTTAAAGTGCTAAAAATATTAGTGTCTTTTCTAGAAGCGACTTACATTTTCCAGTGAAAATGCTTTTGTCGCTGTGTTTAATACTAAGAAAGTCAACCTTTGTGCAGTTTAGTTGTGAAAATCACTGCTAGGATGCAAACACACAGACTGTAGATTGTGGCTTATATGTGAGATACCCAGTCACAGTAAGCCAGTTGTTGTAAAGCTGGCAGCTAAACAGGCAGTCATCATCTCCTGCAATTTCTCCTGGTCTACAGAAAATACAGAGCTTGTGCAGCTCTTGCGATGGTGGCATCCAGAATCAAACAGGAGTGACCACTCCTTTGCACTTCTTGCAGATTGGACTGATTTGATTTTCACATTCCTTAAGTGTCAACTGAAAAAAATCTACGCAGTGGATAAGATCTCTGAAATTTATAATCACTCTTCTGACTCAAATTCAATGAGAAAAAAGACAGTAAATGTCCCCGGCCTTCTAAAGAAGTAGAAGTGTCTAAAAATTTCACTGAACCTCTAGCTTGGAGGGACCAGCCAACAGGTCTGGTGAGACAGAGAGTTGGCTTGTGTTACCATTTGGAGATCTTACAGCCTGGGGAGGAGGCTTTGAGGATGCCCCTGCCTGCTGCTATCCTGGCAGGCTGCATAAGCAGGCAGGGCTGCTGCACTGATGCCAGCCATGTGGGACCGGGATGTCCCTGGCACTGGTGCACCTAAACTGCCTGTTCCCTTCTGTAGAAAGGACTGTACATGAGGCCACATGCTAAGGGAAGCCTCGTGCCACTGCCTCTCTTTTAAACAGCTCTTATGCCACTGGGATATGGCTTGATCCTCTTGCGATGTCTCAGCCACAGTGGCTGTGTGTTTCTCTGCTGTATTTGTCTGCGCTGTAGTGACTGATACAGCTACAGCTATTTAATCTACTTAGAGAAGGAAAGTTCAGAGGTGAAGATAATTCTTTCCAGAAAATTTCTACAGCTACTTTTTTTACCTTTCTATTTTTCTACCATGTGAAGAGGAGAGTCTGTCACAGACTGTGATAAAGACCTGTTTGTTTCCTCATCCAACAACATTAAGCTCAAGTTAGGAAAACTTCTTCATTTCAGCACTGCTGTTCCAAATCAGTGCCACCTGCCAGAGGAATTGAACCTGATAGTTTCCTTTAATGCTATGAAATGCCAGTGCTATATTGGCTCTGTAGCCTTTTCTCTTGGAGCATCATCACCATGGTGAATGCTTTTCTTTTCAAAATAGTTTTTGCAGGAATGAAAATAGGCAGAGACTCTCCTGTGTTATGAGGCTAGAAAGGCTCGGATAGAAATTAGTGTAGAGTTAGTATCATGAGGATGTGATCACTTGGACCTGTAGCTATGTAATGCAGACTCTCATGTGCTAAGTGCTGGACAGTGATGTCTTGGCCTTGACTGAGCGCTGTGAGCACCTACTTAGCTTCAAACTGTGTGTTAAAGTACTACTAAGCAAAATAAATGTTTGTTCTGACCTCTGTTACATTTGGTTTTTAATTCAGTGCAGTAGGGGAGTAGGAGTGGATCTTTCAAAACCCATTATACCTAAATCTTGAGCATGGATACGAAGTATTTTGTTTTCTTTTGTTCCTTCATCTGCAAGCAGTGGGCTTGATTTTCTGCAATGCGTTACTGTTAAGCTGATGAAGTCTGATTTCTAATTAGTCTGTGTTCTTCCCCAAAGAAGTATGTTTATGAAGGTCTGTCTTTTTAAGATACTGACCTGACAGAACTCTGCAGCTATGCTAGCAGTCCTCAGTAAAAATCATACTGATCATACAGCTAGATGACTTTTTTTTTGCCCCTGATTAATCAATTTGTTAGAAAGTGATTTTTCACTTGGGACTGGAGAAATCAAGTAAGAATACTTGCAAATATATGAGTTAAACCTTCCTTAGAAGGAAAAATTGAATGGAGAACATATTTTCCTGATAGTATGCAAATGCAAAACTTTTCTAAATGGTTTTGCAGATGATCAGTGTAAAGAAAAAAAGCAAACAAAAAAAAACCAAAATGGAGAGATAAAAGAGAAAATAGGATTAGGTGTTCAGGGAATAACAAATTTTCAGCAAAATAACACTTCTCTTGCATTTTCTTGACCTATTTGTGTCCACTACCCAGAAAATCATAGAATAGTTTGGATTGGAAGGGACCTCCAAAGCTCATCTCAACTGGATCAAGTTGCTCAAAGCCTCATCAATTCTGACCTTGAATGACTCCAGGGATGAAGCCACCATCAATCCCCTGGGCAACCCCATCCTCATAGTAAAGAACTTCTTCCTGATGACCAAAAGATGAATGGAAGTTAAATACCCTATGGAAAAATACAAAGCATGGTAGAGGATGATATGAAAACTGCTTTTAAACCCCTACATTATAAGGTTAAATAAGTAAAGTGTCTGTAAAACTCAGCTTGTGGCAAGACCGCTTCAGAAACTAAGAGATCTGAGTGCTGCAGGAAAACTCCTGCTTGTTGCTCTCTTTGGGTAGTCTAAAGATCGGTGCGTATTTCCTGAGCATGAGGTACATGTCCTGTACCCCAGCCCCAAAAAGTGCAGTGTCCACATCTCTTTTACTGTTGTCTGACCCAGATTCAAAGAGATCCATGATGATAACATAGCAGCACCTCGGACTCCACAGTATTCAGATGCTAGGTTCTGCTTACCCTCTTGCTGTCATCTTAGAAAATGTTCAAGCTGAAAAGGAAGCTCCTAAAATCATGGCCCTGTTTGGAAATACAAAGGCTGGTGTTTCTGGAGCAGGTCTTCCTCCAGCACATTCAGAACACAAGAAATTTCCAGAACTTTACTCTTATTCAGCCCAAAGCAAAATGTGATCTTCAAATTTTCCCTGAGTCAGGGATACCCGTTTGCAGATAAATCTGCTTAACATCCTGTACCTTGGAAAGAAAAGTGAGACTATTCTCCCTGCAAACAACTTTTCTTATTACTCTACGCCCCAAAGCTGTTTCTGCTGCTGCAGAATGGTCACACAAACATGGTAACATTTCCCTTCAGTTTACACAGAATTGAATTACCAGGAAAAAATTAGAGCAAGAAAAAGTCTAATTGTGTTTGCAAATCCAGTCTCCTTCCACCTCCTCTGTCCTACCTCCCTTTAGGCTGGAGTGCAATTGATACATACTTTATCTTGGGTCTTAAGTCTAAGTGTGTGATTTTTGAAACCAAGAACAAGCTTTTATTTATCTTTGCAATTTAGATACTTTTAAAGCTGCTGCAGGGACCAAATTTTTAATTCACGGATGGAATAGTCCTTCTGCTTTTGCTAGATATTTGCTAAAATACTACCCACATTTTTTCTACCACATACTATATTTAGTATCATTGTTCTGGAATAACATCCCCTTACTTGAAGCCATACTCTTACTAGGGAAAACAGAACAGTCTAGTCTGAGTGCCTATGCTGGGTTTCTTCGTGGATCATGGATGGCTGCAGATGCAACCTTTCTGAATGGGAAAGCCAAGTTTTACTGGGAGCACACCACTCCATTCCTGTGTGGACCATTGCCAGAAAGCGGGGAATGAGTACCGCTGGTGGCAGCAGGGATGAAGGAACAGGTGTTTTGCTGAGGGCTTTGCATCTGTAGTTGATAACCAGCATTGCTAAGAGGGTTAACCGCTCTGCAGAGAGATGAAGTAGGGATGACCTTGTGTGTTTGCAGTGGCACATTTCATCAAATAAATAAATTGCGGTCATACAGCCTAGCTGTACAAAAGAAGCTTGCAGCATTTTGGGGCTGTTTTTTGTTCCTACACAGGAACCAGTAACCTCCTAGTCCTTGAATCTGTGGCATTGATGGAACGACTTATCCTTGGTGACATCTTAAGGCATATCAAGGATAAGAGGGTCATTAGGGGCAGTCAACATGGCTTCACCAAGGGGAAGTCGTGCTTGACCAACCTCCTAGACTTTTATGAAGAAGTGACCAGGTGTTTAGATGATGGTAGAGCAGTGGATGTGGTCTACCTTGGCTTCAGTAAAGCATTCGACACGGTCTCTCACAGCATCCTTGCTGCCAAATTGAGGAAGTGTGGGCTGGATGATCAGGTAGTGAGGTGGACCGTTAACTGGCTGGTGGGAAGAAGCCAGAGAGTAGTGGTCAATGGGGCAGAGTCTAGTTGGAGACCTGTGTCCAGTGGAGTCCCTCAAGGGTCAGTACTAGGTCCAGTATTATTCAATATATTCATAAATGACCTGGATGAGGGAATAGAGAGCACTGTCAGCAAGTTTGCTGATGATACGAAGCTGGGAGGAGTGGCTGACACGCCAGAAGGCTGTGCTGCCATCCAGCGAGACCTGGACAGGCTGGAGAGCTGGGCAGAGAAAAACTTAATGAAATATAACAAGGGCAAGTGTAGGGTGCTGCATCTGGGCAGGAACAACCCCAGGTTCCAGTATAGGCTGGGGACAGACCTGTTGGAGAGCAGTGTAGGGGAAAGGGATCTGGGAGTCCTGGTGGACAGCAGGATGACCATGAGCCAGCACTGTGCCCTTGTGGCCAGGAAGGCCAATGGCATCCTGGGGTGCATTAGGAGGGGTGTGGTTAGTAGGTCAAGAGAGGTTCTCCTCCCCCTCTACTCTGCCTTGGTGAGGCCACATCTGGAATATTGTGTCCAGTTCTGGGCCCCACAGTTCAAGAAGGATAGGGAACTGCTAGAGAGAGTCCAGCACAGAGCCACCAAGATGATTAAGGGAGTGGAGCATCTCCCTTATGAGGAAAGGCTGAGGGAGCTGGGTCTCTTTAGCTTGGAGAAGAGGAGATTGAGGGGAGACCTCATTAATGTTTATAAATATGTTAAGGGCGAATGTCACGAGGATGGAGCCAGGCTCTTCTCAGTGATGCCCAATGACAGGACAAGGGGTAATGGGTGCAAGCTGGAACACAGGAGGTTCCGCTTAAACTCTAGAAGGAACTTCTTTACAGTAAGGGTGACAGAGCACTGGAACAGGCTGCCCAGGGGGGTTGTGGATTCTCCTTCTCTGGAGACATTCAAGACCCGCCTGGACACCTTCCTGTGTGATGTCATTTAGGTTCCTGCTCTGGCAGGGGGATTGGACTTGATGATCCTTTGAGGTCCCTTCCAATCCCTAACACTCTGTGTGTGTGACTCTTTGTGTGTGATTCCCTGTGAGAGGGAGGATCTAATGCATGAAATATAGCTTTCTTACAGCAGTGGGCTGTACATAGAGAAAATACTAGATTGCAGTTGCGCACTACCTGGAAAGCAGGTTAGCTGACGAGAGGGAGCTGCAGACAGAAGTTCAGAGTGAGAATGAGATGGTGGCCAAAGGAATTGCAATTGTTATCTCTAAAAGGGGACACTGTTGCCCTGTTAGCTAAAGCTGAAGCAAGACCAATAGAAAAAGGAGTCAAGACCAGACTGATAATGAAAAGTTAATATACAGATCTGCACATTGGTGAATGTGGATTTTAAAAGCACCTGATTTTGTGCATAAGTGTGGTGTTCAACTGATTTGGATCCAGCCCTGTTATTTCTTCTTCAAATGTCAAAGCTTAAGACATGGATCAAATTGCCAAAACAGTATGAAACTAATTTTAGGACAGCAGTAGATTAAGGAGAGGGGAAAAAAAAAGGTTAGAAATGCCAAGATTTTAATAGTCTTTTAAGGTATATGGTGTACTCTGGTTCTGTTTTCCATCTACTTCAGGTAATCTTAAGGACTAGAATTGTTTTACTGCTTTACTTTCACAAAATAGAGAATGAAAGGGAGCCTGCATTTTAAAGACCTGTTCACACAAGTTCAAAAAGAGTTAAAGGCTAAAGCAACACATTGAAAGACTGCAATTGCAAGGAGACTTTTTTTTTTTTTTGAAAAAATATGAACAAGACATTGAGGAAGCAGAAAAATTGATTTTTAAAATCTCTTCTAAACCCTTTAGAAAGCTCTGCAGTAGAGTTTTTGCTCAGAATATCTTCTGTCATTATGAAAATAATAAATTGTCAGAGATATTTGACCATTGATCAAAATCAGCCTGTCCTTTTGTTCAGATTTAGTCAACCTTCATCAGCCCTACTACACAGTAGAACCACACCAGCTTTGTTTCTTGTGATTCCTCCTTGCTGATTATTCCTCCTACAAGGAGGAATAATCTTTCCCACAGTGTTATAGATTCTTTTGCCTGTTTATTTGTTACTTGTATTGAATCATTCACCCTGTTTTATCAGAAGACAATTTACTGAATGTTAAACAGTATTAAGAACAAAACCTTTGATTTAGCATTCAGTATTCTGGATTGATGAAATAACTTGGCTGCAAAACCAGACTGACAAACCTTTTCATTGTTCTACAAGAGACTCATTAATTGAAGGGAATCCAAACAGAAGTCCAAAGAATAAGTAGGAAGATGCCATTTTCTGATACATGCTAATCAGAGCTTTTGAATACTCGCACATGGTTTAGGATCCTAAATTTCCTGTTCGGAAAGGGGAACCTAAAATTAGGGACATTTTGATAGGGAGGACAAATCTTAATTTTACCACAGATGACACATTTAGATGAGCAAAAAGCATGTGGGAAAGCCTATTCTGACGCTACTATTGGTAAATCACTATCTAGTTATTAGCTGTTGCTTCTGTAAGTTCACGTCTGTCATAAACTGGGGTAGCAGTGCTTGCCACAGGTGAAACCACCTCTGTGCCCTTCATATCCTTCTAGCTGAATTTAGTAAAACTGAAACCACGGTTGCCCAGATGTGAAATAGGCCCAATGAGAGGTTATGCCCTTGTCATACTTTCTGAAAGCCTCACGACATGAAAGAAATAATGAAGAAAAGAAACAAACAGTGCATCGTTTCCAAGTCTTATATTGTGTTTGGTTTAAATATTTTTATTTTATTTTATTTTATTTTATTTTATTTTATTTTATTTTATTTTATTTTATTTTATTTGATTTGATTTGATTTGATTTGATTTGATTTGATTTGATTTGATTTGATTTGATTTATTTTTTCCACCTCCTACCAGAGATCTAACTCTAATACAAATTATTGGTAGTGACTGTACTGTCTGAAGAGTTTAAATAACTCTTCATTACTTACCCAGCCCCTAACCACTGTAGTGATTTTAATATGTGCTTGCCTCCTAATTCTGTCCTACTCATTTTTCGTGGCCACAAGGTCAGCCTTTGCTATGTTGCTTCAGGATGCCCCAGTAATTTTGCTTCTTAGAGGCATAGTATTATTCCCACACAAGAGCTATTACTTCAAAAAGTCAAGCTGGACTAGCTCTCAAAACGCAGTCTCAGTCAGACTCTAGCAGAACAAAGTTCTGGTGCCACCGCCTGCTTTCCACCCAGCAGACTTCACATCTGGGTTTGCAAGTTTACAGGTTTGCCATTTCACATGGCCCGGTTTCTTGGATTCACCTGAGTTTAGAAAATAAGCATTATATATAATTGGAGCCTTTAACCATCAAAATGCATTCTGCAGTATTTCTGAAGAGCCTGTTGATTTCCTTGCTCTCCTTGTCAACTTGTGAGGCACAGATGAAATGGGAAGGTGGGACACAACTTTAAAAATATTAGAGTTTTTGTTTTTGTAAAACAGTTTCCTTGATAGAGGGAACCCTTTTGCTAACCAGGTTGTCTGATAAAAGACCAACATCCTTCCAATCAGAGAAGTGCAACTGGTAACATGCACAGCCAGGGAACACTCAGAAGCTACTGGCCACACATGGAAACCTGCAGGCTCCTGTTGCAGTCCCGCATGTACTAAACACAAATATGTGTGGTTTTTCTCATGATGAGTGTGTACAGGAATTATGAATGTATTGTCTTTTTGGGGATGCTCCATGTTGTCAATTTTAGAAACTCCGTGTAGATGTAAAAGCTCAAGTTACACTCTCAAAAAGCGAAGTGGAAACTTCTGTGTTGTTCTTCACTGGAAGTGTTTTGCATCCCTACAGATGAATCAATGTATTCTTAAAATTCAGGAGGAGTTTTTATCTGATTGTCAATTGATTGGAGCCATAATTTTTGTCTTTGCAGGGTGCAAGAATCTGGAATTTCTTTTAGCACAAACAAAAAACTAAATCATTGTAAAAGCCTTGGTGAGAAAAATGGTGAGAAAAACAGTGAAAAGACCTTCTGGGTCACCATGGGGCAGAGTGACATTTATCAGATTTTGAGCATTTCATGCACAGAAGTGAAGGTCACCTGTTATCATGCGTTTGTAAAGAAAACTACTCTGAAGGGTTTTGCAACTGTCAACACTGACAACAGCACCTCCTCAGAGAATGGGCTTTTACCAGCTGTGATTTGGTAAGGGAGCACAGCTGCCTTGCAATAAGGCATGTGTATGCCATATGTGAGCTGCATGGCACTTGTACTGCCTGAGATGTAGCACTTTGCTCCCTCTAGCTTAAAATCATAAAGGAAAGGACCTTAAAGGTCGTCTAGTTCCAAACCCTCTGCCATGGGCAGGGACACCTCCCACTGTCCTGCTGAAAGCCCCATCCAACCAGGTCTTGAACACATTCAGTGATGGAGCATTCACAACTTCCCTGGGCAACCTGTTGCAGTGTCTCACCACTCCCATACCAAAGAATGAATTAATAAGTTTTGCATTTATGTTGTCTAATTAATTCTTCTACTTGTTCTGTGATTCCTCCCAGAAGTCCTACAGAAATAGGCTCTGGTTTTGCAAGACTTTGTATTGGCCCTGTTACCAATTTGGGATCTTTGTCTAGGTAAGAAAGCACCTAAGCCTCTGAGATAATGCATGAGACACTGGCACACACAGAAAAACGTGAATATGTTCCAGAATCGGTGAAGAAGAGGTGACAGCACACATTACTTTCAGATTCTGATGCAACTGTATTCAGGCACTCAGTTCTGGCAGCAAAATAAAGGAAAAGCAGTTGTGAAGTACCAGTTTTTCAGCTCTGCTCTGTCAGAGGTTTTGCAAACAGGGATCACAAGTGGAGAGACTCATGTCCTTAAAATAATTTATTTTAGTCTTTTGGATGTATATGGAACACTAGTGGTTTTAGGTGAAGATTTTTTCCAACAAGGAAGTCTTAGATTGTCTGTCTGCAATATGTTAAGTTTTCCACTAGTGTTTTTTTGTCTATTAAGTCTGATAAAACCTAATGTGGCTGCTCAGTACTAAAGTCTTGTTGATTTCTGAAACTTGATGACTGCTTTACCCCTGCCCCTGTTCCCAACAGGTGGAGTTTGAGCATCGTGCTGTGCATGCTTTCCACCCCCTGCCCTCCTGTAGATGGGAAAGCAGAAATACTTTCTCACTGTTGTTTGTTACAGTGGAGAGCTGTTGGGAAAGGCTTTTTAGTATTCTTTCAGGTACTTGACTGAAGATTTTCCTCACATCGAATTCAGGAATAGATGAAGTTCGTGGTGACACGAGTGCAGACCAACTGCTATATAAGCAAGGAATATAAGAGCAAACTTGTGCCCACACGAAATCTTATGCAGCGAGCACTCTGAGTGTCCAGATATGTTTTGTTAATTTCCTGTACCATTGTGACCAGGCAGGTCTCAGGTTCATTATGCCATATTGTTTACAAGCACTCACAGTTCAGGCTTCTTGAAGATATTTGAAGTTTCACTTCCGCCTGCCCCTTGTGAGATCTGATGATAAGCACTTAAAATAGGAAAGGTTAAAGTAGGAATAAGGAGGCTGACACAGGTAAGAAGGACACTGGTTTGCTACTTCTTGGAGGTGAGAAAGAATGTTTTAAGTCCTGCAGTGAGCTGGTGGTAAAGAGCTGAATTAGCAGACGGAGGGCAAATTAACTATTACTCAATAAATACTATCTTCAAGTGCTAGATAAATTGTTTTTTTGTATAACTCAACACTCATATGCAGTTTGGAGAAAGGCTGTTCTTAAAACAATCATGATCAATAACATCTTGATTGTATTGCTGCGTTTGATTGATGAAGTTAAAAGGCTGGTATCTCTCTGAACAACATTGCTACAGACTCATGAACAACAGAAGTGCTGAAGTGAATGTGAGTAAATGATATGCATAAGAAACAATGGTTTTCTTTCACTCCTTGATTCACTTTACACCCAGTAGCTGGCTTTCAAGTATGTTGTCTTTCATTAACTTGTTTCTGGCTAAGAGTAGCTGTACAGTACAGCTTTCTTCTTTAAGGTTATTGAAAATTAAGTACAAGTTCTTTTCTCTTCCATATTAGGATTTAAAAAAAGAAAAAAGAAAGAAAAGTAGAAAGAAAAGAAAGAAAGAAAGGTGCATTCAGGTCATGGAGGTATGTCACAGCACTTATTAGTCCAAAACGACTAACTGGTACTCTGTGATTGGTTCCACTTTTTTTTTCTCTGAAGAAAGTGCGATGAAACAGAAAAGCTGCTGCCTCTCTACTTTAATTTCTTTCTCTGTAATATATTTGAGTATGAACCCAGAGATTCATTCGTGTTTTCCTTGTTTGTTAAAAAATCAAAGAAGGATCATAGAATGTTTTGGGTTGGAAGGGGCTATTAAAGGTCATGTAGTGCAACCCTTGTGCAGTGAGCAGAGACATCAACTAGATTACGTTGCTCAGAGCCTTGTCCAGCCTGACCTTGAATGTTTCCTGGGATGAGGCATCTACCACCTCTCTGGGCAACCTGTGCCAGTGTTTCATCCCCTGCATTGTAATAAATTTCTTCCCTGTGTCTAGTCTAAATCTCCTCTCTTTTAGATTAAAACCCTGTCACAACCGACCTTGCTAAAAAGACTATCCCCATCTCTTTTATAGGCACCGCAAAGTACTCAAAGTCCACAACTAGATCTGCCTGGAGCCTTCTCTTCTCCAGGTAGACCACCACCAACACTGTGAGCCTTTTTATAAGGGAGAAGTGTTCCATACATCTCTCTGAACATTTCCGTGGCCTTCCTCTGCACCCACTAGAACACATCCATGTCTTTCCTGTGCTGAGGGTTCCAGAGCTGGACAGAGTACTCCTGGTGGGGTCTCACCAGGGTGGAGTAGGTGGGCAGAATCACTCCCCTTGACCTGCTGGCCATGCTTTTGATGCAGCCCAGCATATGGCTGGCCTTCTGGCCAAACGTGGCCACACATTGCTGGCTCGTGTCCAGCTTTTCATCCATCAGTACCCCCAGATACTTCTCTGTAGGGCTACTCTCAATCACGTCATCCCCCACCCAATCTATATTGATATTAAGGATTGCCCTGACCCAGATGCAGGACCTTGCACTTGGCTTTGTGGAACCTCATGATTTTCTCATGGATCCACTCCTTAAAGTTGTCCAGGTCTTTCTGAATGGCATCTCGTCCCTCAGACCACACCACTCATCTTGGTATCCTCTGCAAACTTCCTGAGGGTGCACTTGATCCCACTGTGTCATCGACAAAGAAATTAAGTAGTGCTGGTCCCAATATGACCTCTGAGAAACACCAGTCATCACTGATCGCCATCTGGACATTAAGCTGTTGACTACTACCACCTGGATGCAACCATCCAATCAGTTTCTTATCCACTGAAAAATCCATCCATCCATCAAATCCATATCTCTCCGATTTAGAGAGAAAGGTGTTGTGAGAGACCAAGTCAAAGACGTTACAGAAGTCCAGATAGACACCATCCATAGTTCTTCCTTTGTCCGTTGCTGTAGTCACTTCATCACAGAAGACCACTAGATTGGTCAGGCAGAACTTGCCCTTGGTGAAGACATGCTGGCAGTTTGGAATCACTTCACTCTATGTGCCTTAGCATCACTTTTAGAAGAATCTGTTCCAGGATCTTCCCAAGCACAGAGATGATGTGAACAGATTGGTAGTTCCCAGGGTCTTCCTCTCTCACCTTTTAAAATTTGGATGCAATGTTTCTTTTTTTTCCCAGTTACCAGGGACTTCACCTGAATATTGTCTTAAACTAGATTTTCTGATTTGCTGTGAATTACTAGGGAGAACTTGGCCTTTCTGGAGTTTACAGGTCACAAATCAGTTGTCAAGATACACATAAGAAAAATAGTCTTCACAGAATTTTTGATATTGCTAGATATATGTATAGAACTGCCTCTTACTAGGTGGTGTTTTCTGAAAGCTGGAGGCATGACGAAGTGGTAAAGACTGCTTTGGCTTTAAACCCCCAGACATTTGATGTGTTGGTGACAACACATTATAAACAGGAGTTTTATATGGTCAGTTTTAGGAAGCACAAGTGAGTGATGTCCAACACCTTTTATACCATTTGCAGCTGCTTTTCTCTTCCATTTGCCTTGTTGAAATCTGTTACTGAAAGGTTTTGTGTCTATATTGTTAACTTCTCCGGCGAAGATGACAAGGTGAATGGCATTCCTTGGGGGTATGTGAGGGCTGGATCCACCTCTTTGGCAGGTAGGGAGGAAGGCAGACAAGCAGGAGTGTTTCTTGACTGATGCATGGGGACTAGCCACCTTCATGCAGGTTGCATTTGATATTAATTATGTGACTAGATAAATGGTTCTAGTTTACCTTAACAGTAGTTAACCTTGATAGCTCATCCTAGCTATGGCTTTTGTACATGAGAATACTGAACTCTTGTGCTTACCTTTCCTACAGTGATGCTCCAGTCCTGAATCAGGACTCCCCAGTACTAGTTGCCACACATACATAGGATAGGAGGGCTGTGTCGGCTTCTGAGGAGATGAGGATGCCTAGGAACACCATGGTGACGAAAAAGCTGTAACTTCAGGGTGTAGGCTAGTTCTTTCAAGCTCTTTTGATTTATTCTTCCCCAAAGGAATAAAAGTATTACTACCTGCTTGAGGAGCTCACAGCTTAATGTTCAGAACGGAGCAAAAAGTAAAATCTGTATTAGTCCTCATACAGGAAAAATGCTTCAGCTTAAACTTTTCAAGAAAATTGGCACTATTGGGTCCTTGCCACGTATCCCACTGCTTCAAACTTTCTCGTTTTTTAATTAGTTGTGATACCACAATAAAACCTTGACTTCTTGCCAAGTGTTTACTTCTCAGCAGATGCAGTTCTGAACTATATGTTGATGAAAACCCATGCAGGAAAGAGTCAGACAAAGGAAAGGGACCGTTGCAGTCAGAAGAAAGAGAGTGCCGTGCATATGGCAAGGAGGGGTAAAGACCCAGAGCCTCCCTTATTCATGCCACTCCTGTCTGCTTCCTGCTCACAGCACCCAGCGCTGCTGGTTTTAGCTATTCCACTGCCTTTAGCTATTTAACACTGCCTTTTCCCCTCATTGGGACCTCTAAACCTGACCTAGAGAAAGGAACACAGCTTATTTATCCAGGCTGCTCTTGCTGGTTCTCATTCAATACGGAAGTCCTCAGTGGTCCTTGCAACACCAGATGAGGGGAGTTACCAGAGAGCCTCTGTTATGTTTAGTGGGCTACCCTGACCTTAAATCATGACACCTTTAGACAGCCAGCTGATCCTTAGACTTTTAGATCTTGTCCAGGGAATTCTGAATGGATTTTAGGACTGTCATTTGGGAGAATAAGAATAAGCCTCTGAAATGGTCATATTAAAGGCCTGGATACTCAGTGGCGATTTTCCCTGAGTACTTTTTGAGCACTTAGCCTGAATGCTGTTTGTGCGCTCCGTGAATGCAATTCAGGTCAGAACACAGGTGTCCAGAAAATAAAGGTCATGTTAGAGTGTGATAAACATGTGTAAACAGACAAAATCATCGTAATTTTGAAGGTTTTTGTTTTAAGTATTCTCCAGAAACCTCGTCTACTCACTTCCCACTTGGTGATTATACTGACCTTTAACATAGACTTTTGTTGTTTCTTTCCTTACTTGTAAAATTTAGAAAGAAATCTGAAATTTTTTTTTATATAGAAATTTACAAATTTATCTTCATAAGTAGGAATTATTGACTAGAGTGGAATATCTTTCCTTCAGTAAAGGTTTTGTCATTATCATCCCTGGGACCCAAGAGTCTTCAGTCTGACCTACAAATCTGCTAAATGCTTCTTGTGTTACTTTGGGCAAAGCACTCAAGCTCACAGCTGTCAAGAACTTCTGCATATACCCGATTTTCATTTGTTAACACGTGAGTTATCCCAATCAGTGCAGTATCTCTTTCTAGAAAATATTCTTAGGGAATATTTGTGCAAATTTTGGCCAAAAGATTTTTTCACAATCTAGTGATCAATTTGTCAAAAAAAGAGAAGAGATTGTGAAAGTTGTGTTTTCAGTTTTCCTATAAAAAAAAAAATAAAAATCTCTCTTTTCTCCTTGGGAAAGTCCAATATTTTCATAGTCACAATCTGTCATTGTTTCACTAAAAGCCAAGTATACGTTTTTTGCCCTTTCAACAGAAATCTTGGATTCCTTTATCCAAATTGGTTTTTATGAAACAGCTTAGTCAAGAGAGGTAAATTCTACTGAAATGCTTGTGTTTACACCTTAAATAAAGTTCCATCTTCGAAGAAGATAAAATTTCAGAGGTCAAGGTCCTCTGAAATGCCTGGAATTCAAAGAATTACTATGATAAAAGAGCCTGACAACAAGCACTGCTGCAATCTATGCACAGAAGTAGCAGCTGCAGGAAAACCTGTTTGAAGAGACTACCTCACACAGTTCTCTGTTTGTGACATTTTTGAGCAGAGGATCAATGTTAGCTCTAAATTGTAAACTTTTTTTTTTAATTCACCTCGTGATAAAAAAATCAAGCTACAAGCTTTTTGAAAAGCAAAATACTAAAAAATACTCTTTGCTTTTTAAAATTCCATATCAACTGTAAAATCTCGTACTGGTTTGCTAATTTCTTTTTATTTCAATCCCTTTTCTTCACACAGATATTGCACATCTGCATGTCATCTTCCTCTGAAAAACTTGTTTTGTTGGTGTTTTTGATTTCATTCAACTTGTAGTTCTAAAAGCTCTTGATCATGTGGGGCACCTTATTGGAAGTTCCCCACTTGCAGAAGACAAGTTTGTTTAACTCTCGGATTGAATGATAAAATAAAAATATTTTAGCACTTAGAAGGCATGATGTATTAATTTGAAAGTTCTTCTTTTTGAGTGATGAGTGATTTCAGTGTCATTGAAATGAAGATCATGAGTTAGATTATCTTGTGGTTAAAGATTTTACAAATTGATATAATTAATTTATAAAGAGGAGTGATTTATAGTGGGAAAGACACTGTTTCTCAAACAAAGTTGTTATGACTTTATATTACAAGAAAATAGCTGGGGAAAAAACAAATAGTCTTGTTCTGGAATTTGATCTCTACATGCTGCAGAAACCAACAGCTTCAGTGTCCTCGGAGCTCAGCAAGGCATTTACTTCAAAGTTGGCATCTGTACTATGGAATTGCATTTGGAGTTTTTCCATCTCTTAAAATTCAGGAGAGATTCATACCACCAGACAACTTGTAGAGTTTAGCAACAGATGGAGGTGGGACCCTTCTTACTGTCCTCCCTCTAGGAATATGCTTTTCTTCCCACACTTTGGATACATGTGGGCAATGATCCTACCCTTCCCGTCTGGCTGCTGGGGTCTTCTCCCATCATTCCATCACAGAACGTATGTATGTCTGAATGTCTAGGTCATTCTAAAGTTCGTACTATCTTGTGTCAGAAACATTTGGCATTGTGCCAATCACCAGACCAGCAAATAATGAAAATAGTTCCATTGTGCCAATCACCAGACCAGCAAATAATGAAAATAGTTCCCTGTTCCAGCAAGGCATTGTTTAATAAAACAACAGGAAAATGAAAAAGAATTTTAAAGTGTTAAAAGTAAATTAAGCAAAATAGTTACCAAAAGCAGCTAGTCGAAACAAATCGTAGAAGGTACAAATAAATCCACCCTTTGATCTGATCTGAAATGCATCTTCTCATTTGACTTTATTGTTAGGGCTACGTATTGTAATTCAGACATTTTGAAAGACTTGTTTGTATTTCCTATGTAGTCTAATGTTGCCCCGTGCTCTAAACACTCACAGAGTCACAGAATTATTGAGGCTGGAATAGACCTCTGAGATCATCAAGTCCAGCCTATGACCTAACACCACAACATCAACTAGACCATATCACTAAACGCCACATCCAGGCTTTCGTTAAACACCTCCAGGGATGGTGACTCTACCACTTCCCTGGGCAGTCCATTCCATTGTCTAATGACCCTTTCAGTGAGGAAGTGCTTCCTAATATCCATACTAAACCTTCCCTGGCACAGCTTCAAGCCATGCCCTCTCGTCCTGTCACTAGTTGCCTGAGAGAAGAGCCCAACCCCCACCTGACTACAACTTCCCTTCAGGTACTTGTAGAGAGTGAGGAGGTCTCCCCTGAGTCTTCTCTTCTCCAGGCTGAACAACCCCGGTTCCCTTAGCCTTCCTCATAAGACTCTTCTCTGGACCTGCTCCAGCACCCCAATATCTTTCTTGAAGTGTGGGGCCCAG
>VWZK01001784.1:0-10791 GCA_013396935.1 Baryphthengus martii | reverse complement strand
GCCCTTTTTATGGATGGGCGTCACATTGGCCAGCCTCCAGTCATCTGGTACCTCCCCAGATAGCCAGGACTGGTGATAAATGATGGAGAGCAGCTTAACCAGCTCTTGTGCCAGCTCCCTAAGCACCCTAGGAGGAATCCCATCCTGACCCATAGACTTGTTAGGATCTAAGTGGCACAGTAGGTCACTAACTACTTCCTCTTGGATTACATCCCTGCCTACCAACTCAGGAGACCAGTTGCCCTGAGGATAGTCAATCCTTTTGTTAAAGACTGAGGCAAAGAAAGTGTTAAGTATCTCAGCCTTTTCCTTGTCTTCTGTTACTATGTTCCTCCCTTCATCCAATAAAAAATGGAGATTCTCCTTGGCCCTCCTTTTGTTATTAATGTATCTATAGAAGCACTTTTTATTATCTTTAACCGAATTGGCCAAATTACGTTCTAACTGAGCTTTGGCATCTCTAATTTTCTTTCTACATGACCTCACAATATCCCTAAGTGCTTCCTGGTTCACCTGGCCCTTTTTCCAAAGATGAGACACTCTTTTTTTTTCTCCTGAGTTCTTGCAAAAACTCCTTACTCAACCAGGCTGGTCTTCTGCCCTGCCGGCTCATTTTTTTGGCACACAGGGACAGCCTGCTCCTGCTCCTTCAGAATTTCGTTCTTAAATTAAGCCCAGCCTTCCCGGGCCCCTTGGTTTGTGAGGGCTGCTTCCCAAGCGACTCTCCGAATAAACATCCTGAATAGGCCAAAGTCAGTCCTCTGGAAGTCCAAGGCAGAGGTTTTGTTGATAGCCCTCCTAACTTCACCACATATTGAAAATTCTATCATATCATGGTCACTGTGCCCCGGACGACCTCTGACCACCACATCTTCCACCAGCCCTTCCCTGTTAGTAAACAGTAGGTCTAGCGGGGCACTACCCCTGGTAGGCTTGTTTACGAGCTGCAACAGAAAGTTGTCATCCAGAAATCTCCTGGACTGTCCCCTTTCTGCTGTGTTATACTTCCAGCAGACATCTCAAGGTTCCTGCTTCTATTATCACCCAGTTCTTTCCTGTCTGTCAAAGGCATATTTCACAGTGTTAGTCTGGTTTTCCCCAGGTTACCTTAATGACAGCATTTTTAAAGTGTAAAAAGCTGTAAAGCCTGACTCCATCTACCACTGGGTATCTGTAAGGCACAGAGTAAGAAACTCTGAAACTGCTTGTGGATCTGCGTGAAACAAAAACCATGACACATATGTTTCTGTGCAAAGGGAAAGGAAGGTGAAATGAAGTCAATATTCAGAGTATAGTCTAATTTCTAGCTAGCTGGAGATTAAAGACATGATAGCAATACTATACAATATGGTTTGTTCTGCCTTCTGTAGCCTCAGGCACAAGGAAACTTACTTCTTCAGTTGCAAGAGGCTGGGAAACAATGATAGGAAGATAAATCGGGAAAGCCTCATTTCCTATTTGCAGTCTAAGCATACAAAACTATAACCTTCACACACAGAAATAGTGTTTTGTTTATGTATCTCTAGCCAGTCAGTAGCTGGTGGGTTGTAGGCATAGTTTGATTGTAGTAATTGTGGATATTTGCATTGTAAACACACACCGCAAGAAAAAGACATTAGGAAGTAATTAGAAAGGCTGTGATAGTATATTAGCATCTGCTGTATTGCTAGAGCTCTTGAAAACAGTGAGGAGAGACAATAATTTCTAACAACAGGAAAGGCTGGCTTGCATTCATTCTCTGAGCCATCTATTTGAAACCAGATAAGAGATATTGACTAGTAACCTTGAGGGGGTTAGCATTTATTTGTAATGGCTGATCTGAGATGCATTTGAAGAACTGTATTTCTGGTAATGTTTCATTGCCATTAATTTTCTAACTTTTGCCTTGATAGAGTTAGTTTGAAGATAGAGGGCTGAGACAGGGAGACTTACTACTTACAAGTAAGTGTCATTTTTGACAGTCACTGTGTTGCGATATGTAGAAATTAGCTCTGAGTGTAGTTGGGCCCCCAGAGATCTCAGATCTTTTATGACTACATAACATATAAGAAATTAATAGGGGGATTCAAGTGAGACCTTAGTAAGTTGTAAGTGCTGCCTTGAACTTGGCAACATTTACAGCTTTTTTTTCCCCATTGCGCCACCTTCAGTGTTGAAAGTACGGCATATGTACATGAGATAAGGCAGAAAGGCCTGTCCCTCTTGGTATTTAGACAAGGGGTTGTGTATATAGACAATGTTGTGTCTCGTTGTCTTGAAGGCTGGGTGATGTTTAAGGGCACCAATAGTCTGGGTGAGGAGAGCTGCAGGGAACTGAGACTCATTTCATTGCAAAGGCTGATAAACCCCGTGACTAAAATTTTATTATGTTGTTTTTTTTTTTTTACAGGCTGTAGCAGCAGGCAGAAGTTTGTATATGCATCTCATCCTTTAAGAGTCTGGGACACTTCTGTGCTCCCTATAACTCAGGTCTGGTTTCTCTCTGTGCCACCCAGACTGCTACAATCATAGTGCTTTGTAGGATCCAGATCTGATGATAACTGGTGCTGTCTCTTGAGTTATTTATTTCTTGAGAATGGTTGCTGGCACCTTTCACTGCTCTGCAGTTGAAGTGGGCAGGAATGGGACAAAATACCAGCTGCAAGGGTAAATAGCAAGAAATTACTTGTCATGGATTACTACTTCAAAGGGGTGGAGAAAGGCACTCTGGTAATTTATTTCAGCTATCCTTTAGCAGGTGCTTTGTTCCTCCTATCCTTTAGCAGATGAGGGAATAGTGTTTTCACTGTAGGGAAAGCAAGTGAGTCAAGGAGTTTGGATGGAATCAAGTGTGCAGTTGGCCATTTTTCCTACCTGCGCGCATGTCTTATTTCAGCTTTTTTTTTGTTTTGTTTTGTTTTTTGTTTTTTTTTTAACTAGTACAGCCATTAAAAGGGCTTTTGTGTTCCTGCTCACTTGACATACCCCTGTGACTACTGTGTCTTTACTCTCAGTCAAGTGGGAGCTAAAGTATGAAGCTCATGTTTTCCATAGTCGGTGATCGCTGTTTAGTCTTTTTGGAAGTTAGAATTGCCCAGTCTTTGCAAAGAAAAATATCTGAATTCAGGCTTACTGAGGACATTGATGATTGTTCACTCATGGGGCAGAAAGAGAAAGATTTGGTGTAAGAACTCTTTCAAACAATGTTATATTTTTTTTTAAGTGGCAATATGTGGAGCATCAGTTCTGGGTGATGCTGAGGAATGAAGCATCTTCAGAGGTTTTAGAAAGTCAACTAATGTTGTTGTCTTTGTGGAGACAAACTATTCTGTCTATGAAGCTTGTTGCATTCTGCTTTCAGTGAGGGTTAAGGAAGGGTGCTCAAAACAGTTATCTTAGGTATGTGCAGAAAAAAAGAACAAGACAAAGGAAAAAGAGAAAAATTTCTTCAAAGGGTGATTGCTTATACTTAGTGACAGTGAGTCAAGAAGAAAGCCCCAGTCAAAAACACAGCTCTGATGAAGGAAGATACTGAGAGAGAAATCTTTGGTTGTGAAGTCCTTGTTACTGATTTTTACCATAAGTGAGACAAAAAAGGAGAGAACAGAAACCCAGGCATGGAGATCCTTTGTCTTATAAAAATGCACAGGCATACCTAGGAGTAAAATGGTCCTCCCTCAGGATGATTATGGCAAACAGTTGGCCAGCATTGCAGTCTACAACAGACTTGTTTTCTATTAGTAACATGGAGCAATTTCTGAACTGAGCTGTACATCAACTGACGGGATTTTTTTTTAATGTGGTTTGTGAAAATGTTTACATTCCCAATGTAACTACAGTGACAAGACTGACAATTCAGCTTTGACACTAGCATTGGGAAGATTATCACAGAATTACTGCATCATTTTAAACGGCCAGGCAGAAAAATGTTGGTGAAAAGATTTAATTTCCTACGAGATGAACGACCTAGTAGACTGCAACCCATCTGCTTCCTGAACTGCATGCATTCCCGGAGACTGCCAGGTGCTAGAATGAGAAAAAGATGACCTCTAGGTTGGGAGGAGAGAGTTTCAGTAAGAACTGAAGAAGTGTGCCTGACGAAAATCCACTGGGAGGCATCTGAATATATCCTGAGATGTAGCAGAGAAGGTGTCAGAGATACGGGTTTATTTAGCTAGAACTGCCATTGCTGATGTCTGTAGAAAGACATGAGAGAATGTGCCAGATTCTAGTATTGAACAGTCAGAGAGCTCTGTAGCAGTAGATACTGCATTGGATAAAACATATTTTTTTCAGAGCGGAATAGAAGCAGCTTCTGAGTTGTTCCCAGGCTCTGTTATTACCAAATCTGTGCATTCGAGCTGCCTCAGAGCCAAAATAATAAAGGAGATGGGAGCAGATAATTGGGCAGTACTGCAGCCACTGTGAATTGGGATATCTGACACTGCCCATAGCTGCAATGAGCCATAAAGTGTATAGATCTGTATAATACAGAGATAAAGTTCTGCGTGGCGAGCAATGCCTGTTATGGGACCCTTGGTTTTCTCTGGGGTCTTTGGCTATGGAAATGGCAACAACTGCTGAGCAACAGTAAACCTTGTTTTAGCTCATGTGGCACAAGCAGGCACTAGGTGCAGTCTCATTGCTCTTTAAGGATGAAGAGCAACATGATGAAGATGTAGTTACCACCCGGATAAGAGAGGCTGGGTCATGTTGTCTGGGATTCTTGCTGTTTCCCAAATAAGATGTAGTTAAACTGAAGCAGCTCTTTTGCAAAGACATCTGCTCCTCCTCATGTGGGCCTCTGAGAAATAGAGAACATGCTGCTTCTCCTGCTGTCCTCATCCAGCAGCAAATTATCATCCACTTTTTGCTGTCTTCTGTGAGTCCTCGTTTGAAATAGACTATTTTGAGCTCCCTGCCCCTGGACCTCATTAGGTCCTTGGCCTAATGAAACTAGAGAAAGTCCTTTCCTGTAGCACAGGGCTTTTTCTTGACACAGGCTGGCAGTAAACTGATAAATCAGTCTTCTTTCTCCCCTCATAGAAAGTACACTCTCCTGACCGATAAGACATCTATCTATGTAGCTCTCCTCTCAGGCTTTTGCAATGTTTAACATATTTTTTTTTCTAGCTACACAGCAGAACAGGGAGCAGCATCCCCTTGGTGTTTCCCTGACTTGGTACTTGGAGGCATTTGTACCCTTTCCGTGTTGGTTCCAGCTCATTCCCCTGCCCTGTCAGACAATGTGCATGGTGCTGCCCTGCACAGCTCCACGGCAGCGGAGTGACCACTGGCAGACACAAACTATCAAAAGCTGTTTCCTCACAGACTGAGGGGCACTCCAGCACAAGTGAGGAAAGCCTCTTTCGGCCCTGCTTTGTTACGGGGCTTCCTAACAGGCAGGAAATATTACAGTCTCTACACTCAGACCAGCAGCTCCTTCCTAGGTCATGTCTTTTCCCTGACCTCCCAGGTGGATGCAGTCCACAGTCCTTCAAGGCTTTGGAGTTGTTAAGACAGGGAGAAGTCGCAAGAGCTGGGAGGCATACTGTGAAAATGCACCAGCAAAACCAGCTTTGGCATTTCCACCGCATTGACAGCTGGTGGGGGTTTACTTAGTGTGACTGAATCATCAGGTATGACACCAATCAACAGGCACAAAGCAGTTTGTAAGCCAGGCTGTCCAGTAGTAACACATGGCTATGCTATAAGATGGAGAGGAACCTTTCCTCCTTTACATCCAAGGCTTGTTTGTAATGTAGTGGACATGCCACTGGCAGTCACCTGGTAAAAACCAATCAAGCCACCTTAAGCACTTGGTTGAATGAACCTGAATTGCTTGTCAAGGCTTTGAGCTCATATGCTTTGGGAGGTCTGAATACTGCCCAGAAAGATTAAGGTCATCAGTTGTTCTGTTTCCTCTGTCTCATGGGGAGCTGTGAGGGTAAACTCCCACCATGCAGCGGCCTGGACCAAGCAGTAACAACTTTAACCAGCAATTATTAACAAACTAAACAAATTTGTAGTCTAACAGGAAAATAGAACAGAAGGGATAAATATTCTCTGACAAATACTAAATGACCAACTGTCTTGACTCACTGCATTTTTTATTATAACTAAAATTCTTGCATCATAGTTTAATACTTGCAACCAAGAGTAAGAAACTGGATTATAAAAAAATTTTGCTATGATATTAAATGTATTGTTGGTATATTGAAATAACTTACAGCCCCATAATCATACCTTTAACACTGGTTATTGCATACCTTAATTTGAGAAAGTTAAATTGTGAATCATACTTCAATATAGTTCTTGATGTTTAGTCTATTATGCATAAAGATAATAGTCATAACTATTTGTTTATCTGTGGCTGCATATCTGATGTTGTCAAAGCTGAGCTCAGAAGGCCTTGGCTGCCTACTGAGTTGCCAATATTTACAAATGTGATCTTAATAATTATGCTGTGAGTGCGACAGAACAGACAAAAGAGGTTGAAGTTCAGGGAAATGCCATCAAACTTTTAACACTGACCCCATGAAATCCAAGCGAGGTGCTGGCTTTCTGGCCAAAAAATGGAAAAGTTCTTGCATTGCACCTCAGATTCTAGCAAATTAGCTGATAGATCTTAAAAGATCACAGTCTTCATACCTCTGAAGACCTTGAAACCTGAAATGCTTGGAGGCATCCATCACAGCAAACAACACGGGAGAAACAAAGGTAGCCAGGCCTGTAGGAACAAATATGGTGCTAAGTTGAAACCACATAGTGTGTAGAAGAGAACCATCTGAAAAATAAACCTGTTCAATGATTTCCTTCTGGCCTCAGAAATTTATTTTAGTCTTGAATAAATTCAGACTCTTGGTTTGTAAAACACAAGATATCAGACATTGGATAAGGACAAAGTACACAGGACTTGGACGTAAAACAGGAGGAACAGCTGCAGGGCAGGACACCAAAACTATAGCTATTGGATATCCAGCAGTTTGTCAACATGGATCCTGATCTCATACCCAAGTTTGACCAACCTGATAGCCTTTTATAAGGACATAAAAGGTGGATAGATAATGGTAGAACAGTGGATGTGGTTTATCTTGATATCAGTAAAACATTTGACACCATCTCCCACAGCATCCTTGCAGCTAAACTGAGGAAGTGTGGTCTGGATGATCGATTAGTGAGGTGGAGTGTGAAATGGTTGAAGGGGAAGTCACAGAGTTGTGGTCAATGGGACAGAGTCTAGTTGGAGGCCTTTATCTAGTGGAGTCCCTCACGGGATGAGGGAACCATCAGCAAATTTGCTGATGACACAAAACTGGGAGGAGTGGCTGGCACACCAGAAGGCTGTGCTACCATCCAGAGAGACTGCAACAGGCCAGAGAGTTGGGCAGGAAGAAATTTAATGAAATATAACGAGGGCAAGTGTAGAGTCTTGCATCTGGGAAAGAACAATTCCAGGTACCAGTATAGGTTGGGGACTGACCTGTTGGAAGCAGTGTAGGGGAAAGGGATCTGGGGGTCCTGGTGGACAGCAGGATGACCCTGAGCCAGCACTGTGCCCTTGTGGCCAAGAAGGCCAGTGGCATCTGGGGGTGTATTAGAAAGTGTGTAGTTAGTAGGTCAAGAGAGGTTCTGTTTTCCCTCTACTCTGCCCTGGTAAGGGAATACTGTGTCCAGTTCTGGGCCCCTCAGTTCCAGAAGCACAGTATGCTGTTTGAAAGAGTCCAGTGCAGAGCCACAAAGATGATTAAGGGAGTGGAGCATCTCCCTTATGAGAAGAGGCTGAGGGAACTGGGTCTCTTTAGCTTGGAGAAGAGGAGACTGAGGGTTGACCTCATTAGTGTTTATAAATATATAAAGGACGAGCATCAAGAGGATGGAGCCAGGCTCTTCTCATCAATGTCCAATGACAGGACAAGGGACAGCAAGTGCAAACTGGAACACAGGAGGTTCCAGTTAAATGTAAGGAAAAACTTTTTTACAGTTAGAGTGACAGAACACTGGAACAGGCTGCCCAGAGAAGTTGTGGAGTCTCCTTCTCTAGAGACATTCAAAACCCATCTGGATGCTTTCCTGTGTGATCCTGCTCTGGTAGAGAGGTTGGACTAGATGATCTTTTGAGGTCCCTTCCAACGCCTAACATTCTGTGATTCTGTGATACTTACTTTGTTCCTCAGACGTTGCTGAGAATGGCAGCCCCTATCTTCAGACAGGTTGGAATGCTCTTGAAGAAGAGTGTTGTCATCAGACACAGAAAGTTTTACACAATGTAAAACAGAGAAATATAGTTGAAGACACAGCTTTTAAGTCAGAAAGGATGTTTCTGCTGTGAGAAATGGCAAGGTGTTGGAAAATCTCACTGTGATTTCCCTAAGCAGGCTGTACTCCCTTGTGCAAATGGCTGAAAAAGTGAATTGACCTTTTTTTTACCAAGATTATCACTTTCTCACAGTGTGTATTTTTAGGTCTGCAGCACAATATTGTCAGCAGAAGTTGACATCTTTGTAGGCATTTGGCATCAAGCTGCCTTTCACAGTGTTGTGATATTGAATGTCTCTGCAATGTGGTAGGTCACCCTTAGAGGTCATGGCCCTATGTATTTACATATGTGGTCCTCACAGCATTAGTGACTTTTGCTGGGATTTCTGGGGAATAGGAATTGTTTCACTTTCTGATCAATCTGTTGGTCAAATGCCTTAGAATGCTGAGATAACCCTGGTAGCTACGCTTTTCTGCACTGATGGCTTCAATGCCATCATGGATGGCTCCGACGCCAGGGTGTCAGGCCATGGCCTTGAATCTGGTGTACTGTTATCTTGATAGAAGTATTTGCTGTGTTATCTGCTGTGTTATGTGTCATAATCTTTTCCTTCTAAGAGAGCTGATAACAATATATACATTTGTAGTCAATAATATGTAGTAAGATGGTAAGTTCTATATCAAATGTCCATGCAGACAGATAGCCTGTATGAAGAGGATTATACACAAAATTATTTCTTTGTGTGGTCCACCTTCTATATTTGGTCTTTGCTTCCAATATATTTGCTATAATACACAATAACACTCTTTGTAAACAGTCAGACTGTGATTCCATAGCTTTAATCTGTTCCTTCCAGACAAATCATCCGCATTTAGTTCTTTGTAGGCCTGATTAAAGCCATTATGACTAGACAAGAGATCTCCTTACCTATGGTTACCTATATACACTGTTTCAGTTGTAGAAGGAGAACCAAAATTTACTTGATAAAGTGCATACAGAACCAGGTGAACTTACCATGTTACTAACATTTTCACAGCTACACAGGCTCCAAAATGGATGGATAGATGCATAGGCAGAACAAGAGTGTACAGACAAATAGGTCTTTCACTTCCAGTGTAGGTCACTCCTTAAATACTACTACTACTGTGGAGATCTGTTCTGCTAAAGTTCGCTGATAAAAAGGGCTACAAGAGAGATACAGTTAACTACAGATGACAGCAAGAAAATTAAGAAGAAAATGCTGTAAAAGAAGAAATTAGTAAAAAAGAAATCACTTTTAACCAATTAGACCATTCTTAGTCTAGCATATGCATGCTATACAAGTGTAGAAAGTACAGTGTTTATCCCTTTCATTTCCTCCTTTCTTTAGTTTCATTTCAATTTTATAAATCTTCATACATATTTAGGTATGTTCTGTGGGGACAACTTGCAAAGCTGAAAGGACAATTACATGCTCTCTTTTCATTTATTTTGGAGGAATTTGTTACAGGTTCTGAAAATCTTAGCCTAGTATGTGCTTATTAATTTCATTCAAATAATTAAAAATAACCTTGCAGTTCTTTCATCAGTGGGTAAATTTATAAGGTGAATTTAGAATACATTTCTCCTCCCCAACCACCTTACAGTGATTTAATGGGAATAACTCAAATAGTAAAAATGACACAGCCTTGTCCAAATGCAAACACTTCATCCTCTTTCTTGTTTTCTTAGCAATAATTGGTTAAACTTTTCGTGGTTTCCACTGCTTGACAATGAAGTTGTTCCTATTCCTGAATCCTTCTCAGATGATGTTTGAATTACCAGGAGTTCTTGAAGCTTAATGCAAAAGTAGATATAACCTATAATTTATCTTACTCCAAGTTTCAAAGCCTTGTGCAACAGTTACCTTTTAAATCTTTGTATAACAAGATGCTTGGCTTTGGAAACAAAGCTGTAGCCTGGTTACCTTTTTTCTTTGTCTCCTTTTTTTTTTTTTGATGAGTAGAAAAACAAGAAAGAGAAGAAGAAAAAGGAAAAGAAGAAAAAGAAGAAGAAAAGGAAAAGAAAATAAGAAAAAGAAAAAAGTAAAGAAAAAGGAAAAGAAGAAAAAGAAGAAGAAAAGGAAAAGAAAATAAGAAAAAGAAAAAAGTAAAGAAAAAGGAAAAAGAAAAGAAAAAGAAAAAAGTAAAGAAAAAGGAAAAGAAATACAAAAAGGAAAAAGGAAAAGAAAAAGAAGAAAGGAAAAGGTAAAGAAAAAGGAAAAGGAAAAGAAAAAGAAAAAGAAAAAGAAAAAGAAAAAGAAAAAGGAAAAGAAAAAGAAAAAGAAAAAGAAAAAGAAAAAGAAAAAGAAAAAGAAAAAGAAAAAGAAAAAGAAAAAGAAAAAGAAAAAGAAAAAGAAAAAGAAAAAGAAAAAGAAAAAGAAAAAGAAAAAGAAAAAGAAAAAGAAAAAGAAAAAGAAAAAGAAAAAGAAAAAGAAAAAGANGAAAAAGAAAAAGGAAAAAGAAAAAGGAAATGAAAAAGAAAAAGGAAAAGAAAAAGAGGGGAAAAAAAGAAAGAGAAAAAAAAAAAGAAAA
>VWZK01001783.1:204822-235135 GCA_013396935.1 Baryphthengus martii | reverse complement strand
TGGTTTAAGAGTTAATAAATTGGGGGGGGACGGGGGGGACTGGACGGGGCACAAACACCTGGTATTCCCTCCCCTTCCCTGCCACACTCTAGAAAAGGACAGGAAGTTTGGGGTTTTGTCCCTTCCTGTCTCTCTCCCTCAGCCTGTGCTGCTGTGGGACCGCAATCTAGCTCAGCTAGGCCTGGCTCCATGTGCTCTGCACAATCCGTCCCCATCCCAGGACTGGTTTTGTATATCCCCCTTCCCTTAATCTTTCCTTCTCCCTGTTTATCTGTTACCTATTAAGTTTTGTTCATAGTCTTAACTTCCAATTTGGTGTGAGGCGCTTCCTTCCTCTTTTCCCTTTGTATCCTCCCTTGGGAGGGAAGGGGGAGGGAAAAAGGAGGCCCACAGCAATTCTGCTCTGTGGGGTTTACCCTGAACCCTAAACAGAGACACCTCCTGTTCCAGCAAATCCCAAAATTCACTTGGAAATACGAACTGGACTTCTAAGAAAGCATCAGAAAGAACTGATGCTGCTTTTCAGCTTTTATATAAATCGTTTTACTTCCACACGTGTTTAGACTTCAAGTGGCATTTTGTAGCAATTAGGAAGTGTGAGTTTTCAGCTAAGGAGCTAACAGCAAGTGACAACTGAATGACTACAGGCATTGGGGGTCTACAGGACGATGCTCCTAGCTGGAAAAGTAGATGCTGCCACCTCTGAAGCGGAGGATAAACAGTGGGACTTGCAGATGTAAAGGAGGGAGGGAGACCACAGGAGATCTGCAGAGGCTGCCTCAACAGTAGCTGTTACACATAGATTTACCGTCACAAAAACTTCACTCTTACAGACCAAACCTGCAAAACTGCTGCCTGGTTTCACCGTATGGTAACGTTACTATCTCATCTGTAAAGCAGGGAGGTGTCTTCAGAGAATGCGTCCCTCCTCTTTCCGGTGTGCGAGCTTTTGCAGCTCCCAACTGTCATTTCCGATGTCTTTTGACCAAGCTCTAGCTTCACGTGGCAAGTGGTTGCAACATAATCTCATAAAAGACATTAGCTAAGCTTTCAGACTTCCTACACGGGGTGGGGCAAGCAACCGCAATCACAGTGCAAAGCCCTAATTTAGTTTTTCACTGTTATTCAGTCTTTTTACCAGAAGTACACAAACGTCCACAGCCCGTTCAGAGACATAGGCCATTGGTTGCCAGCAGCTAAGCCGCGCTTGCCCCCTTTGCTTGCACGAACTTCCCACATCCAGCTTTGTCACTCTCAGAGTGGGAGGAGCAGATGAAGCTGATAGTTCTGCTCCTGAACTTTACCAGGATGCTTTTCTAGCTCTTCTTTTCCCAAAGCTCTTCAAGAGTACTGCTAAGCAACCACAGACTCAAACCTCTACAGCTATATCAAGAGAAGAGCCAGGGTGCCAAAAGCCTTGGATGCGAGAGAACGACTCCGGTCCAAATGCAGTGATAAAAAGTACACTACATACAAAAGCAGACAGATCTATGAACAGTCTCCTGGCTTGTCCTGTTTACTCTTTCACTTCATTCATTAACTACTAAGTCCTACTGATTCTTTTCTCTGAAATAAAGTTATATAGTTTGAACTTGTCAAACCTGGGGACACGCACACATGACTTCTCAAATGTGCATTGGAAAAAAAAACCAAAACAAACAAAAAAACCAAACGAAGAGATGTATTAGAGGAGGAGAAGAACAACCAAGCACAAAAACTTGTTTTCTCTAGATTTTATTAATAAATTGGTATTGCTTCTAAATATATCTGCCTTCTACAAGTATTATAACACAACATCTATTCCCCTAAGAAGCTTATACTTACAATAAGTAGGTCCAGCGCAATTTTTGCTGAACTCAGGCTGTGGTTTATAAAGTGTAATTCCACCCAATGTAATCACTTTATAATAGATTTCAGATGGTAGAGACCAATACTAGATTAAAACCATCCTGACAAGGAGATAGGTGATGGAGCGGCTGCATTGAGGTTAACTTTCCAGCCATTTCATCTCAGTAACAATCCTTCCGTTTTGGCTTCCCATCTTGCCAAATCCAGGCAGGAAAAGACAGGACTTCCACAAAGAAAACTGACTTTCTCATAATGCTCTCACTAATGGCCAAGATGTGGAATCCAAAAAAGCGGCCACAGATCTCTAATCTGTTTCAGACCTGAAAGGCAAATTACCCAGCAACGCACACACAGAGCAATCCGCTACCGGTGACATCCGAACTGGAAAGACTGAGCCAGTTCACCGGTTCACTTATTTCATCCTGAATAACTAACTGGTCAGGGCGTTTCCAGTAGTGAGACAAAACACCAACTCCAAAGTAAAAAACCAAAACCAAACCACCAAAAAAGCCCAAACAACCAACCCCACCAATTTTCTGCATTCTGAATTCACAGAAGTTCTTATTTTTTCTCTTTTAAGGAGTTAACTTTGTCATTTGATCACAAGTGTGAGTCAGCAGCAGGGAGGGGAAGACGACAGAACCGTTCAGGCAGGAAACTCACTCCTACGACACCCTGCTCAGCTCAACCACAGGCATTGCCCCAGCTGAGCCAAAACCCTGCCAGAGCCAGTCAGGGAAGTGGCTGCTTAGGAGCTCAGAAACGAGATAACTGGGCTTTGCTCACATCTACACTACTCAGGCAAGACTTAAACACCATTCTTCCCTTGAAGAAGGGCAACTGCTTTACTAGTGCGCAGGATGGACCTACAGTATCATGCCATCTCCCTTAACGATGGCACAACTTTCAAGGAGCTGTTAAAATCAACGCCAGCACTTTGCTTTCAATGATATTTTACAGCATAAGACATGCTCCTCCCCTTTTTCTCCTCCCCTTTTTGCACGAGTGACTTATTTTTATTATTTTCCCCTACTGAATAAGCGTTGCAGTAGTAAACTGTGGTATTTGACTTGCCCCAGAAGCACAGATTTTCCCATGGTACTCTGCCAGGGTGACTTTGCTCTTGGTTCGAGTCAGTGTCCAAGTGAGGAAAGTTCACTCTCCGTTTCCATTCCAGACATAACCCTTTCCCCTGAAATTTCCAACAACGCCGTGGTAGGAAAAAACACCACACAATAAATATATTTATAAATTATATTGTTAATATCTTTTGTTTAGGAATAAACCACACTCTTTTGGTTTTATTTTTTTATTTTGCATTTCACTTAAGTATAACCAAAAAAAAGGCTAAAACTTTTTGATTCAAGGAGCTTAGAATATTCCATGATGAAGACAGCTGACGCGAGCATGTGATGCATGAAAATGAGAAGGCAGTTGCACAGAACATTATCTTCTAAAAGCACTAACATTAAAAAGCATTCAAGAAAAATAAATGCCAAGTACTTTGACATCTGATTACTGAAGCATCTGATGGCATTCCCATGATTTTCTCTCCTGCCCCTGAACTAGCCCATTTCTAAAATAAGCACTGCTTAACCAACTAAAAAGGCTTCTAAGGAGGTTCTAGGATATTTTCTTCATTCATCTTGGGGTCTCATTTTTAACATAGCAAAATCTCACAGCAAAAGCAACCAAACAAGATGAGGAGGATAAACCACTACAGTGAAACTTCACTCCTGGGCTTAGACTCAGCCCTCAGTTTGAAGACCTTCTATTTGAGAGAGGCCTTTATGCTGAAAGCTTCTTTTTTTTTTTTTTTTTATTTCTTTTTCTTTTTTTTACAGGAAAAAAAAAAAGAATAAGAAAGTTGTACAGAGCACTGTCAGTCATACAACCCTTCAAGAGCCTCCAGCTCTGATAAAACGTGAGAAGGAAACAAGGCCGCTTTGAAGGCAACATCTGTATTGGTTGATTTGCACAGTGTCAAACACAGCAGCAGCATAACCGGGCTCCTGAACGAACTGCCTTCAAGAACCAAGGCATCGCAGCATCTCATTAATGAAAAAACACTCAGGAGTAAGAATCGTGCATAAATAATCATTCCTGCTCTTCAGAGATAATTCTGCTGTGTTCAAACTACTTTTTTTTTTTTTTTTAAAGATCAGCAGCTGATGAGAAAGAGCACAGAAGTTGGCCAAGAGCCATCTCTTTAGGGAATAAAAATATTTATTACTCACTCCCACCCAATTAAGTATTTTCATGCATTATTAAAACTAGGTTTTGTTTAAGAACTATTGTACAAGAAAAGTTAGTTCAAGTTAATAACTAAGAGAAGACTCAACGTGATCCATTATGTTACGTAAAAGCAAGTCCCCCTTTTGTACTTCCCAAGGTGCTGCCTGTACAATCAGGCGACACTTCCGAAAGAACTCCCTGCCATGCTTCCAGAATGGGAAATTAAATCCATTTATACAGTTGTCCTGGTTCGGCAGCGAGGATGAACGCTACATCTCATTGCACCCAGCCTCTGTGCACTCCTGTTGTAGAACTGAAGCAAAAGCAAACTGTATCTAATCTGACAACAAATAAATCAATCACCTAAACTACTGTATTAGCCATTTCTAAAGCAAGTATAGTATTTTAGAGGAAACAACTCAATATATGATGTTAAACTTCTAGATCACCCTTAATTGCCATACCATCCCTTCCCTCTTTTCCCCAGTATCCATCAACTAAAAAAATCCAGCCAGAGCAGCCACTTAACTGCATCACAGATGGAATTCTGTCAAGCTTAGCACGTTAAAGAGAGTACTAGAAGTGTGCTGTTTCTATATATAAACCGCTATCTGGTGTACAGTAGGTCTGAATAATATGGCCTGCCTGACACTGAATGGGAGCTGCTCTCCTGGGTGAAGGATAAAGAAGTCTCCCTTTGGAGTTAACTTCAAATGCCCAAAGCACCCCATAAAATACAAAACAGAAATCAAAACGTTATCCAGTCTTTGGAAAGACCTGTCACACATACCACTTAGACTTGCTTATTTCCTTTCTTTAAGTTAGTAAAAGCCTTTCATAAAGCATGTCACTCCAAGAGGAAGGAATAAAGATTTGAGCAGAGAAGCAGCCAAAACACTCGAGGAGTTCCCCTGCGTTGTATAACTGTGTGTTACCTGCGGACACTCTTTAGGCTGCAGCATCAGATCTCATCAGCGGCAGAGCCCACCTCCAAAACGCAATGGAAAACTTGTTAAAACAAAGGGTAACGCTATAGAAGCCACTCAAAAATGTGGATGCTCCATGCTGTTTGAGCATCCTTTCAAAAAATAAGTCCAAGACAACTTTTGAGTAGTAAAAAAAAAAAGTTTACAGATCCATTGAGTGGCACTTGCCATTCTCAGCTGTGTATTTGAAAAAAAAAAAATAGATATTCTCCTTCCTCCACATTTAAGAACCTTTGTCCCAGGAAAGGGCTGACCTAAAATTCAGGGTGATTAAAAAACAGATTACTCTTCGCAGTTAAGTACTTTAATAAGTGGGAGTTCAAAACACAAACATTCAAGTATCAGGTCAGAACAAAGGGTTCGATCTTTGTTTACATAGCACATCCAGGAAGTTAGAAATATCTATAACCACATTTATCTAATACATAAAATTACATCCTCATACCTTATGCATATTTGTCTTTTCTGTCAGGAAAAGTCAGGGAGATCAGACCTCCTCAAATAATAATAATTTTTTTTAAATAATCCTGAAAGCTCCATTCCTACCTAGCTTCAAGCAAATGAAAGACAAAACCGTTTTTTTCCGTGTAACATGAAGATTCAAACGCAGAGATGACCTTTAGTGCACCTTGCCACAGGTGGCAAGTTCTCATCCACAAACAGACTGAATTAAATTTAGCTCTTTAGACTGATTAGAGTTAATAAAGCAATCTGGTAATCGATTGGTTTATGGTGTTTACAATATGATGTCTTGTTGGACTCCAGTATAATGGTTCTAAGTTGCAAGACACTGTTTTTCCTGAGCCTTTCAACAACCCTGACTTCTTAGGAAATTTAAAGGAAGGACTTAGAGGCACTGTCAGTACTGGAGAAGACCAGAAGTCTAGTATATACCTTCTATGAAGGATCCTAACAAGGGACATCACCAGAGGAGGCTGGTTTTATTTTACGTATAAAACATATACACACATTTACAAGAGGACAACTGTAAAAATTGTGATTTTCACGCCCACCACTATTTTCTACTTCTGTTACGCATTGGACCACTCCTGTGTGTAAAAAGTGTTTGGGGATAACTGGGTGGGGAAGAGCTGTATCTCATTCTTTCTTTGAATTGTACCACCTTCCCATAGAAAGACTGTGCTTCTGATTAACTTCCATATTTTGCTATTAAAAATAACCTTCAGCTCTCCTGCAGGCTACTTATATTCTGATGGAAGAGTCAGGACACTTCATGAACAGGCTGAAATTCTCTGTTCGTAACCGCCAAAGAAATGCTAAAACCTGCTCGAGCAAATCCGATGTAAGGAAAAGTGTCCATACCCAGAGACACCACCTTAAAAATGCCTGGTGATGTTGCCTTTTCTTGTTAGTACAGCTGTACGCTGCAGAGTATGAATAACGGCTTCTGCTACGTCGTGCTTTACCAGATTCTCTGTCCTTTAAAGCACAAATATCAAACGTCACGCGTTTAGTAACGGCATTCTAACCACGGTTCTTCAAGCCAAGCTCTACACTGTTTGCAGAAAAAGCACACAGGGGAAATTTCAGAGAAAACATTTTGAAAATTTGCACTTCTCAAGCAATTTTAAAGAGACCTGTCAAAAAATAAGTACATTTCAAAATGAAAACTAATACTATCCTCCATATTTCACCATTACAGTAAATTCAAAAATGTCTATCTTCAAGATACTCTTACCTGGCCAGCAGACAGGAGTTATCCTCTCACAAGTGCTGTTATTCCATAACCCATTCCCTCATGGGAAGAGGAATTCCCCGAGAGCCAGAACATGTCAAGCCAGCTTGCCCAGAATGAGATGGCGCTGAACAACCCATCACCTCGGATTAAGGCTGAAAAACCAGCATTGTTTAAGAAACGATTGGACAGCTTTTGCGTGGGGGTGGGAGAGGATTACTGTATCCAAACTGGGTCTGAGCTATAATGGATTACCTGGAGAATCTGTGTCCTAACCCTCACTAACAAATGAGTTCAGTTGGAAATACACTACCAGGCTACGCACACCTTGCTTGGTTGTGCAACAAAAATGACCTTCATCGCTGTTTGAGTTCTCAAAAATCAAAGAATGCTACTTGGAATAGATCAACAATCTTAGACATAGTGGTAGCTCTACCCTGGTTGGATCCATCCTTTGTTTGCTCCCCTTCTCCCCGCTAACAGCAATTGCTGCCCAGTAGATACACTTAGAATTGTATTCTCAGTCTCACAGTCTATTTAACACTCAAACTGTGTTGATCAATTAGGAATAGGTGTGTTCTTGTTGCTCAGTGGTTTTTAGAAGTGGTGAGAGAATAGGATAAACCAGTAGACAAAGCTCAGCCCTTTGAGAATCCCATTCTGTTAAGAGGAAACTACAATGAAACCCCAATTCCGTGAAGGTTTAGTACCAGTTCTTGAGATGCAATACATAACACTGCTAAGATTGCTTATATGTAATACCTGACATATACCCAATATACCTTTTCTACCTGATCGTTCTATGCACAGAGCCCATATCCACGATATTAGACTCTTACTTTCCTTTAGATCGCTGTATTGATCTTACAGCGGGAAGACTGAAAGAACAAACATGTTATGCCAGCAGCACAGGTAGCAGACCTCAGAGAAGCAACTCTAGCTCTCCAAGAAGTTTGCTTCAGTATTAACAGGTTGAGCTCCCCTCCCAAAAAATTAGGTTAAATTACTGTAAGAGCATAACTCACCGCAAACCCATCAATCTTTATTTTTTAATGCTAAATTTGTAGTTTGTTCAAACAGACAACAAGTTCTGGGTTACCAAATGCCTTTCTGCTAGCCTGAAAATTGTTGTTAAGTTTGAAAGTATATAATTTATTCCATCAGTGATTCAAAAGCATTTCGACAGCACATACAGGGAACCTTTCTTCGCTTGCTCTCGTTCACCAAATAACAACCTGTTTTTTTCCCCCCCCGGGGTAATTAAGCAAGAATGTACAAATATTACTAAAAACACTGTGTAACCCTCTCTAAATAAAACACTGACATTCTCTACATATACTAACATTATCCCTTGTAGCCACACAGAAGCATAGTATTTCCCAGAGCCCCTAGATTCCTCTGCAGTTCATGTAAAGGTTAGGTCACATCACTGTTCCAATGTACTCATTTCACATCAGGGCAGATTTAAATTTCCTATTTAATAGACAATGGAATAGCATGACCTTTGGGTATCACAAAAAATGTCCCCAAAGCCCACTTCAATTTTCAACAGATGTTGATTCAACATATTTGTCAATGTAAATCCTCTTAGAGCTCAGCAGCACATTCACCAGAGGAAGAAAATCAAGACCAACACACGCACGTTTCATACAGGAGAAGAGACATTTTAAAGAAAACAGCTTATGGGAAATGCACGGTTCCACAGCAAAGTAACAGGGCTGGGGACCATTAAAACTTAAACTGATTTATTATCTAACAACACATAAAGTGGTATCTATTTTCCTAGCCAACTGCAAGAACTTAAAGTTTGCCATCAGAGAAAAGCAAGAAAGGATTACACAGATTAAAAAAAAAACACCTCAGTAGGCTGTTATCTTTTACTGTCCAGAATCAGTAAAAGCAAATAGAATTTCATGCTTCCACGTGAAGACTGTAGTAGATTGGCACCAGAATAAACAGTCATATATGAAACAAACAAATCTAAAGCAATGTGTGTTTAAGAAATAAAATTAAAAAAAAAAAAAGTGAAGCTGGAAGAGTCCAATAGGAGACCGGAGCGCAGGGATTTTTCCGCATGTAAAGCACTTTCCATGCTCTCCCATCACCCTCATATGTTAGCTGATAAACGCTCCAGAATTAGACCAAGTGGCGATGCCTGAAATCCATCTGACCTGAGGTAACAAGTTTAAAAACCTGACCCAGCTTTTAGCGTGCCAGATGCCCCTGTACTCCATTTCTGTCTACTGGAAGAAGCTGGCGAAAGCAGACAGAAGAGACAGACTCAACTAAATTTGGTATTCAGATGTAGGATTAAAGCAAGGGTATTTTGGGAAGTAGGAAGCACTCAAAAGAAGGCGGCCAAGAAAAAACACCAAAACATTAAATTTAAATCAGATACTGGCGAAGAGAAAGGTCCCAAGAGATGAAAGAGCAGAGACTGAGAGGGAAGAAACATTATTCCTTCGCATTCTCTGCCTATTCAGAGCTCTGCACTCGAGGCATCTGTGGGATTGTGAGACCAGTCTGCAGAGTCACCAGCGGGACCACTTGGGACAGAGGCATCCTCACTTCACTGCAGGCAATACTAAAACACAAGTCACTGACCAGCCCGCTAAACCAGTCAACATGCAATGAAACGACTTCTGTGGAACCCACTTCCAGTAAGCCTTTCTGTTCTGGGAAAGATAAATCAATCAATTTGACACTAATTACATCTAAAACCGGCAAGTAATGACATTATAGCAGGGAAAAACCCAATCTGAGAATCTATTTTGGAGGAAGCCAGAAGCAGTTGTAGATACCATCTTGCTTGTTTCTTTGGTGGAAGTTTGAATACAAATTGAAGAATCTACTCTCGTTCACATAAACCTTCCAACAGCTAAAGAAAGAAAACTGTCGCCCTGTAACCCAAGTATTGTTTTTGAATTTCTTCACGCGCCAAAGATGACAAGCACTGCTCCACCTAATCACCAGGTATTAAAAATAGGAACACAGCAGTGGTGATGCACCTGGTAGTTCTGGTTTACCAAAGGCTCTGATTTCTTCTACAGCAACATATAAAACAGAAATAAAATCTAAGTATTTTCTCAAAGAGCACAGGAGCTCACGAAGCATCGAAGAACTAGAAGGCACACCGTATTTTTGCAAGTATAGTGCTCAGGATGCAGGATTAAGCTCTATTGCCAAAGAGACTCTCATCTTGCCCACAAAAGCAGCAGGCAGGAAGGAGAAAAGAGCTATGAAAACGAGCGGCAAAGAACCAGCAAGGAGCTAGAAGCAATAGGAAATAAAGAGGCTTCCTCGCCACATTCGAGACTGGAACCCAGCTCGGATTTGGCACTGTCGGATCGCTTTCCCCGCTCGCCGTCTCCAGCTCAAGTCTTAAATGCTGCAGTAGTATTTAGGGAGATAAAAGCCCAGCCCATGCCAAGCTGCTGGCTCACGGGCTGCAGGCGCACATAAGGGCACAGCAGATGCGACTGAACAAATCCCCCTCTTTTCAAGATCACGCCCAGGGTATTTTGCAGAAAGTGCAACATGAAGCGATCAACTTCCCAGTTCTAGGTCAGAAATTTGTAATGAGCAACTAGTTCATGCGCTCATTTTCAGTGGCATTGAACAGCGTCTTAAATCCTTACATTAACAAAAGTCATTTCAATGGATTCGGCAGAGCTTCCAAATCAGAACAAGCCACTCAAAGTTTTAGACCAATTGTGCCCTTTATGTGCAGTATCCAAAACATCCATCCTTTATTAACCCAGAAAGAGCTGGTTTTGTTAAAACTTCCAAATGTTTATACCTGGCAAAAAATCCTTTGAAAAATGTTGTTTTTTAAAGACAACCACCACCACCCCCTTCAGAATTTCACACCCTAAAGCAGCCCACGTTGTATCGGAAATTCCCTTAGAGGAAAACACGGCACACTGAAGGGATGATGGAACAGAGAACAGGTTAGATGCTGATGTGAGTCAAATCTGTCTCGAGCAGACGCCGCTTCATTTAACCAAGGATATAGGCCTTTCTGCCCAGGTTTTGGTTCAGGCATACATCCATGTCCCAAAACAAGCAACCCTTCATTTTGGAAACAGAATTAGTCGGAGTTAACTCCCATCTCAGCACCCTAAACACTCAGCTGGTTAGGCCATAAAACTGCTCTCAGCTCTGCTTATCAGGAAATACTTCCCAAGCCTTGCCCTTCTCACTGCCCTCCACACTTCATGTCGTGCAGTTAAGTTTGTTTAAAAGCAGAATTAGAAATCCATCCAAATCCACGCAGGAAATGTCTTTGACACTGAGGTCTAACCAGCAAGTACTCTAGGTAAGGACAGATCTCAAACTAGTACAGCGGTCAGAGTTCTGGCATATTCCTTATGCTGCACCAAGCTTTAATTTCAACAGCTAATGCTTCTATAAAGCAGCCCTTTGAGAGTTGCCTTACGTTTCTTACCTACCAGCAACACTGGTGGTTCTCCCAGGGAAGTGGCTGAGTTCCCTTCCCTGGAGGTTTGTAAGAGTCCTGTAGACGTAGTGCTCAGATATATGGTGTAGGCAAAGTCTTGTCAGTGTTAACGGTTGCACTAGATGATCTTTAAGGTCTTTTCCAATCTAGGAAGTACTGTGATTCTCCACCCCCAAAACATCTAAGAGTACCTGCAAATGAGCTCCAGCACATCAGACTACTCGGTTTAAGAGATCACTGTCTCCAGTCGTTAGTCTCATTCTCCTGTAAGAGGTTCCACCACTCACCAGGCAGAGAACGAAGAATGAAGAAGCACACAGTAGGTCTTCCCCAGCAGCCATTTATTTTACAGCATATTACTTTTATGAGTTTAAAACCAAATTATGGGTAAAGATGCTAGGCTGGAACCTAGCAACCACAGTAACTATGAAGCGCAGTGATCTGCGCCACAACGACTCACCTCAGCTACCATTGGCATTAAAAACACCTTCACTAGCATCAGCCAACACCTCACTTGCATGGCTGCAGCCCTAGCCTACCCAGAGGGATGCTTTTTAAATACATTTTTGCCTGATGCGAGATTCTCATTTCAATGCATGTACTAGTTATTTTTCCAGCGTTTGCTGGGAAAATTCTACGGCCTACTTCTTGTTCCCTAACTGAAATAAGGTGAAAGAAAAGGAGAATATCTTGGGAGTAAATGGTTCCAGATGTCTTTCCATAAGAAGCCCCTTAAGCACTTCCCTCATCTTTACTGTGTGGTGAAAGTCCAAACATCACCTATTTTTCTACTATGTGCACAGTCAGCTATGCATCTCTAGTAGATCCAGGGTGACAAGCAAGAGCACCAGAAGCAGAGAAAGCTCCACAATGAAATGGTCACGCACCTTCTCTTCTCAGATATCTCCCTGGTATTTAAAAAAAAAAACCCCAACAACCACAAAAATCAAAAAAAAACCAAAACAAACAAAAAAAAAAACCCCACAACAACACTCAAAGCCACCTTATGACTATCTGAAGGAAAATTTGGCTTACTGCAGTTACCTCCCTCCCGTACATTGCAACGGGCAACTACTCCCCCAAAAAGTATTTCAACATACGCGAGACAACAGCTGATATTTCAGAGTTGTTATTTTAAGGTTCGCCTATGAGCGCTTATGTCTAGCTAAAGAGATTCAACCCCGGCTCCTGGCAACCTGCTGATTTGACAGGAGGGACAAATACCTTGTTTCACAAGCCCTAAATGTTACGTGGATTATGTTCCTTGCAACCAAAGAATGTAAAAAAACCAACTCCTGAACGGCGTTGAAAGCCTTGCAAGTACACTTGAGCTTCAACTTTACTCAGCAACAGGCCTGGAAAAACATCCTTTTAGATGAGGTAATGATGAGTATTACATCCTGCGGACAAGCTCAGCATCTGGGCTGGCAAAGAAAAAAAAAAAAAAAAGAAAAAAAGCCTGGGCTTCCCATGTTGCTAATCCTAACAGTAGTCTCTTGCTTGACTGAAATAGGACTCACAGTTCCTAACCAGCTGTTTCCTCGGACAGCAAAGAGAACAGCTGAAGAGGACTCGAGCCAGGCGCGGACACAAAAACAGGCAACGAATTATTTCAAGTTGCCGTCGGCAGACTGAGAGGCAGACTGTGCGCTGGGAGACAGGCTACAATCGCTCGTTTAGCTAAAATGAGATGGGTCTTGAGATTTTTATCTCGTTCCTTAAAGCATCCAAAGCTGCTCCTTCACATATTTCCTTTGGGAAAGACTACAAGTGATGACACTGCCATTTTTTGGCTATATAGATGCAAAATGCTAGGAAGAAGAAGCGTTCGATGAAGAAAAGTGTACTTGCTACACAAAATCATCTTGATTTTGAAACAATTCTCCATGTCCTACTGGCAAGCACTGCCTACAAAGTCCTCCTTCCTATATTTAGGTCAGTCGTGATCAATCAAGCCCTCTGTGAGCATCCCTTCCTTTCATAACTTTCTATTCTAGAAGAGAGATCTACAGCCAGGTATGTTTTTCCAGATCGTTTGTTCTCTTGGGCTGACACGTTAACACTTGTAAAGGCAGAAAGTAATGGAACAGAAAAAAAAGTCAAAGTACAAGCAACTGGTGCTACATAAAGCTGACTGCTTCTAAGGGCTTCTCTCAGAATATCTATCTGGCTTACAAAGGGACTCCCTGCATCTCTGGTGTCAAATGCTGCTCAAAAAACTTCCACCACTATCCTAACGAGGCACACGGATCTTACAGGAGCATTATGCAGAATATCCTCAGGGAATACGCTTCGTCAAAAGCCCTGGTTTGCGTAACAGTTCAATAACGTTTGCAAGGCTTGCGTTCCCATGTATAAATATCTATCCCCGTTTGAGCTTCGACTCACTTAATTGTCTCTATATCCTATTTATGCAGCTCCCCCAAATTGTACGCACCAAAGAATTCTCCCCCCAAATTATCCCTTCAACTCAAAAGACAAAGTCTTTAGATCCCACATATGATGATCATGCCATCTCTTTGCCAGTCCTGAAACTCCAATTTACGTTTTTGAGCTACTTCTAATCAGCTACAGTTTCTGCTCCTTCCTAGGAGTGTAAAATTTCAATTTCTGAATCGCCGAGAATGCAAGTGAATGACCAAATGAAAAACTTCAGTAAAACAAGCAAATTTACAGTCCATAAGCTGATCCTGCCATTAATTTAAAAAATAGTAACTGTAGGTGACAGTTCTTGAAACTTTGAAAGTTTCATAGAGTGTACAAAGAGCAAAGAAGCAACCCTCATAATATTACTTTAATAGTAAAAATAAAATTACTTTGTTTGAATCGCTAACTTGAAGTTAATTAGTAGCTAGAGAGTTCTACTCCATAAATTGCTGGATGAAAGAGATTTCTAGCACAGAGATGACAGAAGGCAGGATTCTTTTTCTGAGCAGCATAACACACATCTGTTTGCAAAACACTAGTAAAACAAGATGTAAATGACTTTCCTAATAAAACCAAGAAGATTACCTTGACCTTATTCTTCCTCATTCTAGAAAATAAAACCCAGTAGCCAATATTATCTGCCTATAAGAGAAATACCTCATTTAAACCAATGGCAGTTTCCTCACTGGATTTGCAAAATTCATTCTGCCTATCTAATACTTAACTATTACTGTAGCTAGCAAAGAATATAGTGAAAGCTAGTTGGGGGGAGGGGGAATAAATTAAAAAATCCCCTAGAAACATCCAACCCAAGCAGTCAAAAAGCAGGAAGCCAGTCCCTGTCAAGGTTCAGCAGCTCGGGACTCTGTCTTCCCAAACCAGGCATACATCAGCCTGCGAGAACGGACCGAAGGCTGCCGAGCACGCGGTTACCGCTGCCTGTGCTGGCACAAACCTCACGGAGTATCAAACTGCTGGATTTTGCAAACACTGCTGGCATGTACTCACGGAGAGGAATAAATCAGCCCCAAAGTTTCCATTGACCTAAACACTGAATAATCTACTGGCGTCAACATGAGTCTGAAAGCGGAGAAGCCTATTGGTGATCAGCTTCGCCCTCATCTGTAAGAGCTGATGCTCAGAGAAAAATAACCTCGGCAGCACAAGGTTGGTGTGCGAACAGCAAACCCCGAGGGGCAGTCCTCTCCGTCTGTTAGAAACTCAGAACACTGTGTTCCTCTGGTAACCGTATTTACATATTTGCCATCCATGTAATTACCATCTAAGAAAACCAGCAGCAACATTTAGTGGTGCGTTACTACTCTTTGCTGATGGACAAGGTGATTGACGGTGACTGTGCCGTCCACCTCTGCTCTAAACAGGTCCAGACAAGGCGATAAACCACTTGCAGCTGATCTAGTGCAGAAACTGCCTCAACCATTAAAACTTACTACCACAGCTTAATGTGACTAATACCGCTACTAAACCCCTGTCACTACGATACGCTTCACTTTTACAATTTCCTTCCGCTTGCTTAGTGACTTCCTCTTAAAGTCGTTCTCACGTCCCACAGGGGCGAGGACTGCCTTCCACACCGTGCAGGACTCACTGCCAGTCTAGGCAAGACTGCATACACAGCAAGGCATCCTGGTTGTAAACTCAAAAAAAATTATGCTTCTAATAGCAGGAGTTCCTACAAGTCTTAATGTGCCCTAACAGAAGCACGTAGGATAGCAGGAACTGTTGTTTTTTCAAGATATCCTGACAATTACAAAATAAATCTGGAAAGTGTCAAAGCAGTACAATCCTTGGAGGGAAAAAAAAAAAAAAAAAATATCAATGCACACTTATCAACTTACTCCCAGAGATCCCAAGGTAAAAGTCCCTCTATGAATAAATCTGGTTTGGATGCCCTTAAAAGAGCATCCCATCTGAACACGGTAAAATGAGAGTCTAGAGTCTGCTCATAACTTGCAGGAATCTGTGGCTTCTGGATAACAAAGGAAGACCAAAGGAATGAGCAGAGTGAAAATCTACGTGCACACCCAACAAGTCTGTGCCCCAGCTTTGCCTAAACACCGGCTAGGAAGGGTGAAAAAGCCAAGATGTCAGTAACCCTTACACCCCACTTAATATGAAGACTCTCAGCATCTTTACTACAAGGAGACAAAACGCTTACTTTATATTTTTAAGGGTTCTTAAGATCATAAGGAAGGATTCATCTGGGATCCCTTGCATGGAGAATGGGCAGTTAAACAAAAAAACCTCTTCTAAGTGCATAAAAACCCAAGACAGGGTAATGCAAAGAGTTAAAATAATATGGGAAAATGCTGAACCTTGAACTTGGCAGTTCACAGTTTTAGCACTCAAGGGAAAAAGATAAAAGATCTGCTCGTGTTGGGCTTTTTGAGCAAATGGAGTTGTCCTTTAAACAATCCCCAGAAGAAAAACACAAAAAAAAAACCAACTGAAAAAAAAAAACAAAAAAAACAACCAACCACAAAACACCACAATGTTTGGTGCCTCAAACCACTGCACAATACAGTGAGAAGCAGTATACAACCTAAACAAAAGTAAAAGCGGGAGAGAAACATGCAACAGAGAAGGACTACCTAGGTCTCCTGTTACAGACTGATGTTTTCCTTCATCAAATGACATAGTGGAATTTAAACCCTCATCCTGAAGCAATTCCTAGGATGTTATCATGACTCAAACTTGAATAGAGAGCACAATCACTCTTACTTCCTAAATTATGTCCAGAACACAAGACATTCTTGTCGACCAACTTCAAACTCCATCCCTAGGAACTTTCTCATCTTCTCATTCATATTGCCACGGAAACATGACTTACGGAAACACGCCATCCAAATCACTCGCAACACATTTTAGTCTACCACACGTATTCCAAGGATGTTACAAACCACTTAAAAATGGTATGTAGTAATAGAAAAGACTGCCACAAGTGATAATATCTGCGGTGCACAATGTTACCAGCTAACTCAATCCTAACAGCCAGTTACCACCAAAAATAAGCTGCACATTAGCATTTTGTCTAGAGAAGAGGAGGCTGAGAGGAGACCTTACTGCTCTCTGCAAGGGAGATTTTAGCGAGGTAGGACTTGATCTCTTCTCCCAGGTAACTAGTGATAGGACAAGAGGAAATGGGCTTAAGCTGCACCAGGGGAGGTTTAGATTGGATATTAGGAAAAATTTCTTTACTGTGAGAGTGGTTAGGCTTTGGAATAGGCTGCCCAGGGAGGTAGTAGAATCACCATCCCTGGAGGTGTTCAAAACACGTGTAGATGTGGCACTTGAGGACACGGTTTAGAGGTCATGATAATGTTTAGTAGACAGCTGGACTTGATGATCTTGAAGGTAATTTCCAACCTTAATGATTCTACGATTCATTTGATACTGCTGCATCTGTGATTCAGGAAAGGAAACCATGAGAGACTTCAACCTCTTCTAGAAGAGAGGTTTATCTTGTAACCCATCCCGGAGTCAAATCAAGATGAAGCATGAAGCAGATACACATACCGTATGCTAGAGGATGAGGATGGCCACCCTCAGCAGCAGCCAGCATTGGAGCAGCTAAGACATGGTCTAGAACAACCCCATGGCCTCTTATCCCCATGTTAGGCTGGCGTTGTCCATCCCCCCCACCAGAAGACCATAGGAGAAAGGACGTGGAACAACCTGTACCAGGTTTAGCAAATGTAAAAACCAAATTCACGTTGCCCATTAAACCAATGCAACCATACTCAACAGGATAGAATAAGGAGGCAGAAAAACAGCCATCAGCCGGTTTTAACTGTTTAAAGCCAGATCGAGCAAAATGCAGCATCTAAAGAGTCTAATTCATTAAATACAGATACGAACCAGCTTCCAAGCTAGATTGTACACTTGGTGCCTACAGCTAGCATCACCTTGCAGCCTGCTGCTTCACGGTTTTTCATTTGTATTAAAAAAAATCCCCAACGCAGTGGCCTGTTTTCTGCTTCTCAGTCATTAGCCCCAACCTCAGCAGACAACTGACGGCCCTTGGCCGAGGGGCTGGAGCAGGGAGGGGTTTCTGCCCTGGAACACCGTTTGTCCTCACGAAATAAACCCCTCAAAACGCTTTCGCGCAGAAGCGCTGCCCTAAGGACGTTCAAACCATGAGCGATATCGTTGAGATAAAGGCGATTTTTTTTTATTCCCCCCCCACACCCCCCTTTCCATTTCCATCATCAACCTGCCCTTGAGGAGCCGCCGCGGTGCCCGGGGGCGCGTGCGCGGCGCTTCGGGGAGCCCGGGGCGGGGAGGGAAGTGGGGGAACGGAGGGAGAAGGGAGGGGAGAAAGGAAAGAAACGGCTGCCGCTTCTCGCCGCTCCCCTCCCGGGCGATCTGGTTGAGCGCATCGTCCTCCGCCGTCAAGCGCTCCCGGTTCGGCAGCCGCTTTCTCCCGGAGCCTTGCGTCCCCATGGCGGCTCCGCCGGCCCCAAACCCTCCCGCCGCCGCCTCCTCAGCCGTTCGCCGGCGTGAAGACTCAGACCGTCACCGCCCCCCCTCCGCCGCCACCATGCGCATGCGCCGCCGCCCCCCGCCCTGAGGGGCCGGCGCCGTCTTGTGCCCATCACCGAGACCCTCCCCGACTTCGGGCGAGGGAGGGTGGCTCGATCGGTCGCCTCGCACCTCTTGCTCTGACAACGGCCCTGTTGGGGAGCCCCCTCCCCGCGGCACCCTGCCCGGGCACAGCCCCGCACTCCCCGATTTTTCCAGGCCCGCCCTCCCGAGGCCTCTTGGCCGCAAAGCTGAGGAAAATTGCTCTGAAATCGGAGAAGCGGGGCGTCAGAACTTCCCCAGCTGTGAACCTGGGGGGTTTCCTCTGTCACAAATCCGGCGGGAATGGGCCAGAAACCCATCTGCTTGTGCCCCGAGCCGTCACCCGGCTTCATAGCATCAAGAGATCCCTTCAGAGCCCTGTGGGATCACTTCAACCATCAATTTTCCTGTTAAGTATAAGTGGACGTGATTAATTCTAGTGCCAAATACACCAGTGCTTAATTAATTCATTGACAAGGAGCATGTATTCTCTGGGATTCCTGTCAAAGCCTTCATACATCAATTTTCACAATCATTCCTTAAATATGAATTATAGGTATCTCAGATTTGTTGGGGACTATCTTCTTAGCAAGGCCTGTTGTGACAGGACAAGGGGTAATGGTTTTAAACTAAAAGAGGAAATTTAGACTACAAAGGAGGGATTTTTTTTTTTACATTGAGGGTGGTGAGACACTGGCCCAGGTTGCCCAGAGAGGTGGTAGAAGCCCCATCCCTGGAGACTGTCCAGGTGAGGTTGGAGGCAGCTCTGTGTTACAGATGTCCCTGCAGAGGAGTTGGACTAGATGACCTTTAAAGGTCCCTTCTGACTCAAACCATTATATGATTCTATATGGTAAGCTCAGGACATTGCTCAGAAGTGTGACAGAAAAAAGAGCTGCGATACCAACCCAACCCCTTGCTGACAAAAGACCAGCAAGCTGCATTTAATCTTTATCACTTAATTTTATCATCGATTCAAACTTGGTCAAGGTAAAAGGCAGCACTTGCCTGCACTAGTCGGCCCAATGTTTTCAAGTTTTCATCTACAACAACCAAGATTTGGGTCATCCTTAGATTTAAAACTATGTCAAGTAGTTTAATATATCAGCCCTTCCCACAAGGGCATGTATCAGATCATACACTGGTGTCTGTACTATGAAAAGACAAAAAAAAAATAGGTTTAGCAGAATCACTTTCCCCAAGAGAATACAGATGTCCTCAATCAGTTCCAGGCTGGTACTTGTTCTTCAGAAACTGTTTAATTCTCACTTGTTGCTTTTTATATGAGTGACATCAAGGTGCCTATTTATAACCCGTTCCTGTGCTGAAGTGATTGTCCTCCACAGAGCGGTGCCCACCAGCACCCAGTACCACATGTAGAAACACCGTGTTCCCAACTGGGGAGAGAGATCAGATGGACCTTTGAGGTGCTACCGTTGCTTTCAGAGTTAACTGAGAGATCTTGACAAAGTCTTCCTGATCGGCCACTCTGCTTGGCAGGTTCCCACTTCTCAGCCCTGGGATCTGCAGCCTGAACAGGAATCCATCCATTTTTGACACTTTTCTCATGTTTAGCTTTGCTTTCATAGAATCATAGGATCGCTTTATTTGAAAGAGACCCTTAAGATCATCAAGGGAGGGACTTCTCACAAGGGCTCGTAGTGACAGGATGAGGGGTAATGACTTCAAACTGGAAGAGGGTAGATCTAGATTAGAAATTAGGAAGAAGTTCTTCACTCTAAGGGTGGTAAGACACTTGCACAGGTTGCCCGGGGAGGTTGTGGATGTTCCATCACTGGGTATGTTCAGGACCAGGTTGGATGGGGCTCTGAGCAACCTGGTCTAGTGGGAGGTGTCCCTGCCTATGGCAGGGGAGTTGCAACTAGATAATCTTGAAGGTCCCTTCCAAACCAAACCATTCTACGATTCTATGATTTATCTTTACAAGAAACAAATTATTCTTTTGTCAGGTAGAAGCAGGTGGATGAGTTCCCTACCTTACTTGGGCATTATAGACAAGCGTGTCACATCATGAGATTTGGTGTCAAGCTTAATCTGATCCCACACAAGCAGAAAACACCCCTCACACCTGCTCTGCAAGGCAGCTCAGGGACCTCAGAAGTGAGCTCTGACTGTACTCAGAGGTACAGCCTTGCTGTGTCTAGCTTTCCTAGATGTCCTGCGGGCTTCCCTTCTTCAGGCACCTCAGCTCCAACCACACCTCCCCAAGACCTGGCTTAGCACCATCACCCTTCCAAGCTGTGCATAACTTGTTCCCAGAGCCCTTATCCTTGTGTTTGCCCCTGCCCTTTGAGGAATTCTGGCTACAGAGGCGGGGCAGTGCCTTATTTTTAGGTCCGTGTTACCCAGGGATTTCAGCCACCTGTGCAGCTGCATCACCATATCCATGCGAGGAATTTCCAGCACAGTGCTGCAGGAGAGTTTGCATCAGTGCTGTTTGCCTCGCTGGCTGAAAAGCCTTCCCGAGGGCTGTGCTAAATGGGTGTACGTCTGAAAACCTGCTAGTGAGAGGGCTGTGGAAGACAAGATGGAAAAGAAGAAAGGGGGAAAGAAGAAAGGAAGGGGGAAAGGGAAGAGGGTCTAGTGGGAGAGAGAAGAAGAGAAGAGGAGAGGAGGAGAAGAGAAGGAGAGGAACTAAAAAACTAAAGCAGAGAAATTGGAAGACAAGCAGCTATTGGGTGACTGCAGTCAGATTTCAAATCACACATTGAATGTGTATTGCAGTGTAAGAAATCTCCCTTTTTTTCTTGCATTCCAGACACATATAGTAATTTTTTTTCTTTCAATATAGCCAAAATAAGCCATCTTGTTATACAAATACTATACATACAGAATTTGTCAAAAGTAATCTGAAACAATGATTCACACATGTTAGTTTTGGCTGCGCTGTGAAGGGCAGTGAGTGCAGCTGATAATGAAACACTGAAAGGTACCTTTCTCGTTTCAACAAGCAACATGAAGCAGACTCTCGTTTTGTCCGAGAGTCATAACTGTGATTAATGATACTCGGACAAGATGAGGTATCCCGTGCCAGTTTTAAAGGGCTCTATTTTAAGTGCATCGTACATACCTCATTCTCCAATAACCTATGTACAAGGAGGCTGTTGGATACGGAGCTCACCCCAAAGATAGAGTTTTCCCTCTGTGCTGCTCTTAAACCAAGCCGTCTCGTAAAACCTCTCTCCTGAGGATCAGAACAACCAATCAGCTGTTAAAATTGCTGCTGCTGGTGTCTTCAACAGGCTGCTTTTCCATAATAAAATGGATGGTTTTAGACTGTGCAGCAAACTATGATTACTTCTCTATTAGCAGCAAATTGTAATGGGGGAATCCAGCTGATGGTATTAAAAGAAAACACATAAAATCATAGAAACATTTTGGTTGGAAGAGAACTGTAAGATCGTCAAGTCCAATCGTTAACCCAGCACTGCCAGGTCATCACTAAACCATGTCCCTCAGCACCACATCTCCACAGCTTTGAAACCCCTCCAGGGATGGGGACTCCACCACTGCCCTGGGCAGCCTGGGCCAGGCCTTGACAACCCTTTCAGGGAGGAGATTTTTCCTAATGTCCAACGTAAACCTCCCCTGGAGCAACTTGATGCTATTTCCTCTTGTCCTATCACTTATTCCTTGGGAGAAGAGAGTGACCCCCAAACACAGGGGTACCTCTCTACTCCACCATAAGATCACAGCATCTGCCCAACCAGAAATGAAGTCTGATGGCTTTAACAAGATGTCCATTAGTCCAAGGAGAGTGGAACGCTTAAATATCTTGGAACATCTACACTTAGGAGGCCAGTAGTTCACACTGTCAAGATAAGTGAAATGAGCAGAGCTCCATTAGCATTGTAACATTTTGCAAACCTAAGAGCAGTGGGATCTCGCAGGGTCTGTGGATTTATTAATGGGAAACAATTACATCGCAGGCAAGTATGTGCTGGCACTGAAGTGCTGCAGAAAAAAAAACAACACTGATGCAACTAAAGGGCTTGTACTTTATTAGACCTCCTAAAGAACTCAAGATGATCCTCTTCAGCAAATCAGACCTCCTGAGAAAAGCTTTCAGATGCTGTTGCCACATCAAAGCAGTATCAAGACAAGGCTCAGGAGACTGGTGATGTCCATGCAGATTTTGTCCGGATGAGATTCATTACTGTTGCTTCATCCCTTCAAGTCAACAGAGCCGCTATTTGCATCAGCAGAGCTCTGACAGGCTGAGAACCTTGCTGAGCTTTCTTGTGTCTAGCCTGGGGCTTGTAATCATGCAGCAACTCATCACAGCAAAGCCTAACTGATAACTGCCTTCCTATGTGGTCCAGAAAAGAGATCCGTGAGCCTGAGTTGACCAAAGAGAATACAGTACATAAAGTGTTGGGCTTCAAAGCCTAGCTTCAGGAGAACTAGAAAAAAAACATATGTATTTCACAAGAGCAGCAGATTATTATCTTGTTTACTTTTTGCCAAGAGCAACTTACTGGCTGTACCAAAGATGTGGGTTTTTTTCTGAAGAGGGCTTAATTTGTTGTCTTCATCTTGCCAAAACCTCTCAATGACTTACCGACCTCCTCTAGTCACTTTGGCACATCACGAGAGATAGATTTTCATCTGTAAATTTTTCACAGGTCACTGAAGATGCCACTTTGGGGCTCTCGAGGTCTCCGAATTGGATCCCTTTCAAGGATGAGGAAGAACCTCCCTTTGGAGGGAGTTTTTCAAAGGTTAACCTTGGGGTTGATTTCATTTAATATTTTCATTAGCACCCTGACGCAAGTAGGACAGCACTAATGAAATACGCTGATGACACCATGTTAGGAAGCATCACCAAAAAAGGAGGATAAAGTCATACAAGAACAGGAAGAGGTTAAGGGCTTGAGAAGTAAGTGGAAAGAAATCAAGCAGACAGCAAATATCATGTCAAGAATTAAATTTGTTTTCTCATTCGCTGTAAATGAGGGAATAGGAGGAAGCTCTGGGGTTATAAACTGGTCACAGGTTGGTTGCATGCCACCATCACAACACAAACCACCAAAAAAATTACTCTTAATGTTAGAGTACTTCACCTAAGGGTCTACCGATACAAATACCGTTGTACAACCATCCACTAGAGCTTACCTAAAATTGTTCCTGCAATTTTGCTTTTCCATGTTAAGAAGAACTTCAGCTTGCATGATTATAGAGAGAAAGCCTCCTAAGAGATGCAGCAGGATGACCTTTCCTGAGATGAGAAGGAGTTGGCTTGTCTAGGCAAAGGCATCTCTTTTCTATAAATTGCTTTGGGGAAAAGGGGTGGGGATGATGCTAAGTAAAGCCAAATTAGCACAAAAACATACATCTAAAAGAGGCTGTATATAATTGTAGTCTGGCAAGCAGAGGTTTCTTGCCAAAGTTCTGGACATGCATCCAAAAGCAGTTTTTGGGTAGCCGGGGTAAAGTAAGTTAAGTCTGTGGTAAGTGCTATCCTGAGAATCTGTCTGCCTTGACAAACACCAACCCAATCACCACGGGCTTTCCGCCCTGCCACTAAATTTGGGACGTGAATATTTGTCACAGCTGACACTCCAGCAGTCCCAGAGAGGTTGTCTTGGCCCCACTGATGCTCCCATTTGGAGGATGTAAAGCCAGCCTTCACTGACACAGGCGAGCTCTCTCTTACCATGCCGAGCAGGGACTTTACCTGCACTTGGCAAACTGTCCCTGCGCTCGCTGAAAACTGCCCATCTTGGGCTAAAAATGGGAACTCGTTCAACGCAGCCTCTGTGGACCTAATCTAATTAGTAGCAGACGCGCCGCGGCTCGGAGTGTTTCGGTGCGCGGCAAAGCAAAGCCAGCTCTGCAGCAGCTGTAGTCACAGGGAGCCAAACCTATCCTAGTCTCTGGAAGAGCGACTGACCGATTGCCACGCCTGTCTCATGAGGACGGCGTGTTATGGTCTGCCCTGGGCTATCTGTGCTCCTAACTGCTATTCCCAGCCTGCCGCAGCACCAGAGTGACCTGCAAAATCTGGCTGTTTCTCCTCCTCTCACTTCTCCTCTTGCTGTGTAAAAAAAAGATAAGTTTTAAGAGGGTCCCAGGATATTCACAGAAGAAAATACATCATACATCTCTTCCACTAAAACCACTCCCTGTTTCCTACCTCAAGTGCTATGGGGATAAAACCCATTCCAGACAGTGGCAAGACCTGCGTACCTCCTGCTTTTTCTTCCCAGAGCTTGGGTAGAATCATGGACTGGTTTGGGTTGGAAGGAACCTTTAAAGGCCATCTAGTCCAACCCCCCTGGACTGAGCAGGGACATCTGCAACTAGAGCAGGTTGCTCAAAGCCCCATCCAACCTTACCTTGAAGGTTTCCAGGGATGGGGCGTTGACCACCTCTGTGGTGGCCAGTGTCTCACCATCCTCAGTGTAAAAAAATTCCCTCCTTCTCTCTAGTCTAGACTTCCCCTGGTTTAGTTTAAAACCGTCACCCCTTGTCCTGTCACAGCAGACCTTAAGAAGTCTGTCCCCATCTTTCTGACAGGCCCCTTGAGGTACTGAAACACTGCAATAACGTCTCCCTGGAGCCTTCTCCTCAACAGCCTGAACCACCCCAACTCTCTCAGTCTTTCAGGAAGGCGGGCAAGAGATGAATATAGATACTTAGTTTGGGAATACAGCCTCTACATCTGCCCAGAGGAAAAAAAAATCTGAACTAGTTAATCCTTCAGCAAGACAAAATCAGGATGGCTTCGGCAAAAACAATGCATTACATCAGCTGAGGAACTAGCTCAGCATCCCTTTGGGATTAATATATCAAAGCATTCCTCCTACCATTGTGCTGGAGTCCTCGCCCCACTGACAGCGTGTGGACACGAGAGCAAGGAATCACGTGGCCGCTCTACAAGAGCTCGATGCTCCCTGCTTATTTGATTTTCCCTGTGGTTTGTCTGCTCCGCGCTGTGTGGCCTCATCCACTCCCGTCCCAAATGCTGCAGAGTTAAGCTGAGCCACATTTTCCAAGCAAGCCCTCCAGGTTTTCTTAAACGCCAGTTGTTTTGGACTGCAGTAAAAAGGAGCCACAACACATGGTCTAAAAACAACCGATTGTTTGTAGCAGATCAAGTACTTGCACTAATTAGTCACGCTGCTCCTTAAAATGGCATATGAACATAATTTTGGAAAAGCTCATGTGAAACCACATCACAGTTTAACTCCTTCAGCTGAAGCAGAAGCAGGGGAAGGAGGTGCCATTTGGTGTCCCTGTGGAAATCCATCCAGATTTATCCAAAGCACAAACCAGAGACAGAACATCCCTTTTTTCAAGGGCAGTGAAGCTCTGCTCCTAACCATATCTCACGCTTGTCAGGGGTGAGGCATTTTCCACTCACCTATTTTATAGCAAACTGGAAAATTGCTACATCTCTTCTTAGGGAACGGCTCCAGCCACTGAACACCAGTTAGAAGATCATCTATGTCTGACGTCTCCTGGTTCTGTACGATGAACCGAAGCTGTGCATCGCTACCCCATCTCCTGTCAGCTCTGCAGTCACCCAACTACACAGAACAGCAGCAAACCAGCCATGTCAGCGAATAATTCCTGTCTTACCTGAAAGAAGCCATGCCGATGCTAAAGGATTTCAGATTCCCACTGGCAGTGCAGGAGGGCAGGTCATTATGGTTTCCTGAAATGTGGAAGTTTGCCTAAACTGTGAAGTGAAAGGTAATGGTAACAAAATATTAGAGACAAAACACTTCAGATGTTACCATGTATTAGTCAGTGCACCTTATTTGAAGTCATAACACATTTTTTCTGGCATCACTTGGACTCCTCCTGTTTTTCCTGTGTTCAGTGGCTGATGGATGGCAGGTGGGACTGACTCATCTGCCCAGTGTGCTCTCCCTGCACCCCTTAGCCAACTCATCCAGCAGTGACTGCACCCCAGCCCAGCCTTGCACCAGTTACCAGACTCTGCAGTTTTCCCATGGGCTTTTCCACAGCTTTAATGATCACGGCACTAAAATCCTTCTGATCCTTCCCTGTAGGAATGTGAAGGAATTAGTCACCCTGTTCCCCATCAACAAAGAGCCAAAACAGTCAGGCAGGTGTTGTCAAATTCTCCATTGTTTAGTTTTCCCTCCGACTGTGGAAACAATTAAAAGATTTTTTTTTTTCCCAATCACAATGAGTTGCCACAGAACCTGTTCGTTTCAGCTGCATGTCGAAACAGATAAAAAAAACAGCACTGAAAACCTCGAACGGGACAGAAAACAAAATGTCTGCTTGTGTCTGGAAACTCTTGACTTCCACAGCTGGATTAGTAGCTTGTCAAGGACCGGGCTGGAAGCAGATGCCGGAGGCAGGAACAGAAATGGCCTCAGCCACAAGTCTCTTCTTGTCTTTCCTTTTACCTTCTGACAGCTCCCCAATAAGTAGCTACTTACTGCAGAGTTTTCAGCTTTAAGCCACGTAGGGATGGGCACCGTTAGAAGGTGGTATCTCCTCAGCCACCACCAGCCACAGTCTTTTGTTGCTCAACCTCAGTTTCTACAGAAGTTTTCATCCTCCCTGACCTTGTTGCTGGGGTGGCAGAGATGAAAGGCAGGAAAGAGACTTCTCTGTGGTGGCCTCTTTTGGGGTGATTGATAGTTTAAGTTTCTGAAACATCCTTGGTGCGTTAGCGGCTCAACTCAACTAATTAGAAATTCCCAAAATAATTTTTAATACATTTTTCAATTATAAAAGGAATTGCTCTAGGTAAGAGCAGGTAACAGTTCCTTCCCCGAGGCAGCTTCGTTCCTTCTTAGTTTATTGGCAACAGATGACTCATTTCACCTCTGTGTAACAGAACAACTGCTTTACTACTCTTCCAGCAGCGGCTGGCAGTAAAAGAGGTTGCTGAGGCTCATGCAGATGAAATAATTTCTATTCTTGTGCCTTTACAGACCCTGCCTATAACACCCAGTCCATGAGACTGAGAACGAGCTGAAAACTAGCCAAACATTTACACACGACCTGGAAAAGCAGGACTATGATGCTGCTCCTGCTCTGCTGCAGAGTGTGAAGAGGCAGAATCCACCATAAAATGCCCTATGAACATGTCTGTACTACACATCTAAAATCTGAGTGGGGACTCCAGGGGGAAAAAAAGAAAAAAAAAAATATTCACACCCACACAAGCTTTCCAAGTCTCTGTCAGACAGCATTACTTAAATATTTCTCCTTCTAAGCCCTGGCAAACTGTTTTCAGTTGCACCCATTACAGCTGTCTCACAAACACAGACAGATGAAACACTTTGTGGGAGGAGATTGCTGAGCTGGGAGCAACTTTTGGCTGGCAGAGAGCTCCTCTATAGCCCTTCGTGTGGAGAGGTACCGCCTACAGCCATTTTTAGCCTAGTTTCCTACGGGAACATGTGTGATGACTCTGTAAGCGTGCACCGTTCCCAGACTAATAGCCTGAGCCAGCTGGCCGGTTGCCACCAAGTTTATCAGAGAGGTCAAGGTCCACCCCACACACGATATCCCCACTGGCTTAAAAGCAGCATGTGGAGCTCCTGGTAGGCACCGGATCATGCACATGGAAGCCCTGAAGTGCTTTACTCATCAAAACTGCTGTGAAACCTGCCTCTTGTTAGATAATGACTTATTTCCCAGAGCTCCCTCCTTCATTTCTGTACCTCTTGGAGCCAGCTCTTCCTTTGAAGTCAGAGACCCAAGCTAAAGCCAAAGATCTCTGCATTGTAGCTCTCTCGGCAAGGTGGGCTGGACTTGGGGAGGGTGGGTCGTCTTGGTCTGCCGAGCAGAAGAGGGTGTGAAGTTTGGGATAAGCAAAATGTTCGATGCATGTATTTTTACTAGAGAAAGCCACAGGCACCTTTCACAAAAGCTGCAATTTGATTATTAAACAACAGCAGAACTGCTCCAGGGAGGCAATGACTCCTTCTCATCCCTTCCCACCCCACCTCCAGCACCCTTAGCAGGGGCTGTTCACAGCAACTCTTAAACAAGTTTGGAGAAATCCCCTATAAACTGCAAGGGATTGTGCCCAGCAGGTAACCAGCGTGGGCAGGCAGCTGCCTGCAAAAGTCTCTTGCTGGAGCATGGCTCCTCTCAAGAGGAAGGAGCCGATGTGGCAGATGTTTCCCACCTCAGCACATCCTTGTGTTTCAAGGCTATTTATTGTGACTTGTCAAGGGTCATTTCAATGGTGTAAACCTTTGTTCACCTGTCTCTTGCAGGCAATAATATAGGGAAGCCTTTCTTGTGGTTCACACTTGCATTCTTTCTGTAATTTAATCCCAGTGTGCTTAACATCTTTATTGTAGTCAGTAGTTATTTTCCCTCCTTGGTCTTTAGCGAATGCTAATGTTCACCATCACTTATCATCTGGGAGCCATTAATATTAAGCTTGCTTAATGTTTCCAAGCCAATCTCTGGAGTGTTTTAGCAACGTTAATAATTAATACAGGAAGACTAGCATTTTAGAAGCCTGGAGCAGTTCACAGCAGGCTCGGACCTCAGTGCAAGTGATCTGTTCATACTTACAACTCCTCTATTTCTTAACTTTATTGGTGCAAAGTGAGGGGACCAATGTGTTTTCATTAACGAAGGCACAGGTCTTCTCTCAAAAGTGACAAAATGATCATTTTAAGTTCCATTGCAGTGGTGACAAACCTTACCTGTGTGATCACTAGTGGGCTACCCTGGGTCTTTGGGTTTCAAGAGTTGATTTTACCACATCAGTTCATGGCATGACTGCAGTCACAGAAAAGGAGAAACAGCGAAGACCAGGATGCTTAGAAAAAACATTTCCATCCAAAGCCAGGCCTCTGTGATTAACTTCCTACCCATTTTTTATATGTGAACCACCATGCAAACAAGAGTTCACACATTTAACAGCACAGGTTATGGTGAACAGTTTTGAGAACATGATTTGTTGTGACCTGTGGATACACAAAGTATTTTGAGTTCATTTTGCTTACCATGGTTGCAGATGTTTCTTCTTGAAACAAATAAGCTTTTAAAAAGAGAAGAGCCCCAGCTTATTTCTGAGACTTTGGATCTGCTGGCTGGGCTGACGAGGGCCAGGCTGGCTTGTTCAGCGAGGCTCAGCTTGCCCACTTCTCTCAAAGCTGGCCAGGGGCTCCCCAGACCCGCTGCTCAAAAGAGCACAGCGAGGAGAGCTGCTCTGCAAGAGGAGAATCAGGACCACAGGTGGACCTCTGAGTAGTGAGCTCATTTATAGCAATACTAGATAAACCAAAATAGTTACATCCCAAAAGCAAGGCATGTTATATACACTGGCACACAAGTGACTGGTTCCTTTGAAGCTGGCAGTGCAGAGAGAGGAGATGTCTGTCCTACAGCTGGTCCAGGAGCCAAACCCACTTAGGCAAGGGCATAATGAAAGCCACGTGTCTACGAACATTAATTCTGGGCTCTACATGCCCGTCACCAGCTGCCTAAATCTGACTATAACCCCACTGCTCTCCAGTTAGCCAGAGCTCACAATAGGCACAGTGTCAGCTGTGCAACAGCATCGAGGCGACGAGTGACACCCTTGGAAAGCCTGGCAATACAGAGGCAGCCCAGCAGAGCCTATATGTAGAGCGGCTCACAGCAGCAGAGGCTTTACATCAGGTCAACGATGGCCTGTGGCCATTGGGGGCTTTCAGCGCAGCGCGGAACCCTAGAGCCACTGGCCCATGACACTGGACGTCAACAGGACTCAGACATTATCAAATACACACTCCATGCTTTCTATAATGCCTGCATATGTATGCAGATGCGCTAGAGATGCGTGACTGTCGCAGATTAGGGTCAGGGCAGCCCCAAAACCTAACAGATGCTCTGCGTTAACCCCCCTCCCTCCTCAAAGGGGAAGAGAAAAGGAATAAGGAAGAGACACTTATTGATTAGAAAAGGAAACTAAAACAGCTTTAGTGAAAATGGAAAATAATAATAAGAAGAATAAAATGGAATATATACAAATATATATCCAGTATCCAACCCAATCCCCCCCTGATGGCAAGTACGTCACCGTCATCACTGATGCTGTGGAGCAGGCACCAGGAAAGT
>VWZK01001783.1:0-202723 GCA_013396935.1 Baryphthengus martii | reverse complement strand
TCCCCCAGTCTGTAGCGCTGCCTGGGGTTATTGTGGCCAAAGTGTAGGACCCTGCACTTGGCCTTGTTGAACCTCTTACCATTGGCCTCAGCCCATCGATCGAGCCTGCCCAGGTCCCTCTGCAGCATCTCCCTACCCTCCAGCAGATCAACACTCCCTCCCAACTTAGTGTCATCTGCAAATTTACTAAGGGTAGACTCAATCCCCTCATCCAGGTCATCAATAAAGATGTTGATCTTTATGGATCCAGTCTCCATGCAGCCACAGTCTTTATTTGCAAACCACGTGCTATGGAAGAAAGTCTGGTCCTGAACATCCAAGACAGCAAGATATTCACATCCTCAAAAAGCAGGCAAGTAGACAAAGATATCGTATGAGAAATCTCTGGCTTCCTGACACTGCGATGGTGTTTATCACCACGATTCATGTCGCAGTCCTTTGGAGAACAGAGTCCACCCAAAGACAAGCTGGCTGTCCAGATGCGGCTCTGGCAGGAGACCTCAGTCCATCTCTCTCATCACCCTCACTGAGTGGGGTCTGTTTGGTTGCCCAGTTCAGAAATGAGTCTCGGGAGCACCGGACATCCCTGTTATCTTAAATCATAGATGAGCTGTGCCCTCTAGTGGGCTTTGGCTCAGCAGGAGCAGAGAAGAGCCCATCCAGGAGGCAGACGCCCCAGCTCACGCAAGTCCAGAGGACTCAGGGGCATTTACACCAGCCAGACAGTAGCGCTTTGTGCAGGTATCTCACTTACACTGTCTCCTTTTATAAGAGCCCTTAATAAAAACATCTGAGACATAACATCTGTTCAGGCAGATGAGACTGGTCTGAAAATAACAGAGCACGAGACAAGTGCTTATTGCACTGGCGCAAATTGGAACGGAGGTTTTTTGTAGAGGCTACAAAGCAAGCCTTTCATAAGGCTTCAAAGCCTTCCAGCCAAGATCCAGAGCCTTGTTTTCTATTACCAAATGGATGCTTAGTTTGGGTGTGTGATGTTACCATAGCTTGTAGGTCCAAACCAGTGAGTAAATGGGAGCAGACTGCGTTTCAGCATCGCTCAGTGCTGTGGGCAAGGATTCTTGCTGCAGCAACCCCTGCTTAAAGTGGCTGGGTCCCCAGCCCTTCCCAAACCCTGAAATACCTTCCTCCACCTCTGCTGTGCCGGTGTGACTGTCCACAGGGTCACACTGAGGCTTCCACTGAAGAATTGATCTATCCAAAGCCCTGGCAAAAAAAAACAAAAACAAAAACAAAACAATAAGGCTTTAAGTCAGCTCATTTCACAGAGCAGCCTTGTGAAACAAGTTCTGGGAGAGGGGTGGAAGCACCTAAACTGATTCTGTGCTGAAAAAAATTATACCAGCCTCAGACAGCATGGATTTTCATAAGGTTGTGAGAAATACCTTCAAAGGATTCCCAAATCCTGTTCTAGCCTCTGCAGAGCTGATCGGAAGGCACCTGGGAAGGTAATGCTTTCCTTCCCTGTGGCAAAAAGGCTGCGCATACAGGGTAAGCCTTGCTCTCGGTTTTGCTGCAACGGTGCAAATGCGTGCATGGGCACATTCCCAAACAAAGGGAAGAGCTCTCGTTTGTCTCAGGGATCCAAATCGCTCATGGTGATTTCGCTTGGTGGGGGCACTGCATCCGTATGACATCCATGCAACTCTTGGGTGCCTGTACACGGCATTTCATCTTAGAAATGGGAAGGAATCGAGCTGCGGCAGTCAGGCCTTGGAAGTCACACAAGACACACTCTTCATTTCAAAACTGGGATGACATTTTTTTAAGCTTGCTTGTAGAACTCCTGCTTTTCACCCTGCGCCCTATAACTCTCAGGGCCAGATTTTATAAAGCCTACTTCACGTCCAGAAAACTTTAGGAGCTGTTACATGAAGGAAAGATACTGACTAGGACAAGATGAGTGACAGAAATACAAGAACTGTCTTCATTTAGATTTTTAATTGTCGGATCTTCCCATTCTCACTCCAGACCTCTTATCCCAATGCATTAACATGCTGTGATTTCTCTCAAGATATTAAAGCTTTAACAAGAGCAGCCTTCTCCAAAGCACCGAGCCCCAGCTGCCTGTAGTAAGTAGCTATTACTTTAATTAAAAGGCAGTAAAAGCCCAAGTGCTCAGTTTTTGCTCACTTTGCACCTCCCCAGCTGTCTGCCAAAACACTCTGCAAGAGAAGCGGCTATGCTGTCTCCCACCTGCTGGTAAACCAGCCATGCTCCTGAAAACAAATCACTTCGGCCCAAGTTATCTGAGCCCATGCCCTGGCACAAGACCAAAGCCAGGTCTAACGTGTGTCAGCAGAAATTGCCGTATTATAAAACCCCAGAGAAGGCCAGATCCCTGGCACGCTGCGGCTCCAGCGACTCCCGCACCCAGCCCTCCCTGCTCTTCAGACTCCTGTTGGTGGGCTTAAGATGCTTTTGCTCTTCATAACCCTGGTAGCCAGGCTGCCTTCGGACCCCGAGGCATGGGAAAACCTATCCACTCGTTCACCCACTTGTCCATCCATCTATCCACCGTCAAAGCCCAGCACGGGAGCACGGAAGGAGGGAGGGCTGGAAGGGGTGTGGGAGGCATGGTCACCAGCCCTGTGACGGCAGCCCTGCAAGTCCCGCCTTGCCAGCGGGTCTAAGGTTCACTAATCTCTGGTCGCCTCTCACCTTTGACACTGCTCCCCAGCAGCTGCCGGAGCAGTGGTTTCGCTTTTATCTGCTCCCGGTGAGGAGAGACTTGGGCAGCTGGACAGGGCCGTTGCCCCATCACCGCTGACACCACGGGCCAGAGCACTGGAAGGAGAGCAAGGCTTCGGGAAGGTAAATGCACCCTCCACTGGGCAATTCCCCTCAGGGCAAGCCCCAGCCCCGACCCACCATCTCTGAGGTGCCTTTCCTAGACAAACTCCCAGGACTCTCATCCTCCCGCTGGGAAGCAGACCTTCATCCCAGCTGCAAAGGGCATCCGACTGGGAGGACAGCACCATCCTCAGAGGCTCCCAAGGGAAGATATTTTAGGAAGATTTAGGAAGCCCTCTGACCTACCCTCATCCTCTCTGGCATCTGAGGAACTGCTGTGAAGGTCTTGGCAGTGCAGTTGGTCTCACCCACAGCCCAAGGCGGTCTCTGCTTATTGGTGCTTTATTTCCCCAAGCCGCTCAGGCTGCACACTTAATGACCCTTATTCTGTTCCCTTTAGCTTTGAGGAGGGCTAATTGCATTGAGAAATCAGCACTGTGTAAATCTAATGCTGTTTACACATTAAGTCCTTGCAGTTAGGATTTTCATATCCCCTGGTAACCTTGGCTCAAGTGAACTAACCAAGTGGCCATGCTCTTACACCAGCACTGTGAGAGCTTTAGCAGGTAGGAGGAAGCTCCCAAATGCAGAGGAACACTTTGAGATGAAACCTAGAAGTTAATTGGGGACGTAAGTGTGAGACCACTATCACTAAAAAAAATTAAATAATCTAGACATGAAAGAACTTAAAAACATCATGTCCAAAAGTTGCAAGGTTAAATACCACAGACTTACACGGGTAGCATCGGAGTATTGGTTTGTTCCAGGGAGCTGATTAACTGTGGTTCTTGTTCACTGCTGCACCCCTGCAGAAACTCAGCAAATGTCTTTGATTTTAGACTTGTCTTCAAGCTTGTGGTTTAGAAAAACTTAGACATCACTAAACCTAAATATCAGTAATTTCCCAGGAAGTTCAACAGTCTTAAATAACATTTACCAGTAGCTCCACCCCAAAGATACATGTTTCTTTTTTTATTATTTTACTGTTTTCCTTTGGAAATAAAAGAATTGTCTCCTGACAACAGATATACCAGGATCCCCCCTCCACAGGTTAAAAATACTGCAGAGATACTAATTTACTGAGTGGTGAAAGCCAAGCCACCCCCGAGCTGTTACACTCCAGCGCAAATATCTGCTCTGCCACCTCGTGTTTCTTTTTTTTTTTTTTATTGCTTGCGTTTACGCCCATAAAACAGGAGTTTGAAAGGATGCTCCTTAGGTAAAGTCCACTTTCCTGCTAATTATAAACAACTGAGCCACCCTCATGAACAGATTTGTCAGGTTCCTTCTTGGAAACAATGAAGGCAGGCAGTTCAAGTGCAGTATCACTGATCTGACACTGCAAAGAGATTACTTTAACATTGATTTACGTTGAGTGGGTGGGCTCCACAAGGGAAGCTGGTTAAGTGCTGGTCAGAGCTGCCTCCACATAGCCACATGGTGCACAAGGGAAGGAGAGAGGAGATATCAAGATGGGGGTGTTTGGCCAAAAGCACAGTTTCCTAGGTGCAGCAGTGCTTAATCCTCCGTTAGGAAGTGAGAAATGATCTGCATTGTGGCCGGTTTGTTGCTCTCCTTCGAGATATGTGTAAGATTGGACAACCTGCCCCGAATATCTGCTGCTAGATGCAGCTGTCACAAAATATTAAGCTGTATCTGGAGACTAAAACCACCAAAAAGATTTTTTTTATAGTTGATAAGAAATGCTAGACTAATCTCCAGCGCTTTCTATTGAATCTGAACAGGTTCAGTTCTTCCTGCTCCTCGGTGTGGCTCTAGGCACGAGGACAGGACTTGCGACACTTCAGCTGCTGCTCCCTAAATTGCTGAGTTATTCTTTACTTGGATCAAACTCAAAATCCCCCAAAACTCAGCATCTAAGCAGTCCCAGTTCAGGTTAACACCTCAGCCTTTCAAAGCTGTGGGAAAATTTGCAAAAGCCATTTTGCACAGAAGCATCGGTGGCTCCTTCAGAGCATTGAATTTGCAGTGACATAAATCAAACTTAGTTGATTGAACTTCTGGTTATGCCGACAGAAGCTTTTCTGGTCTGCAGGTGCACTCTGCTGGGGTTTAACTCGCAGAAACCAGCAGGCAAGTTGCTTTAAATGTTTCTCCTAAATACACTCAGTCAGTCTCAGCCTGGGGAAGTCAGGGAAGCTTCCAGATGAAGAATGAACTTCTGCTGCTTGCTGCAAAGCAGTGGGACCATTATCCACACCCGGAGCAGGGAGCAGTGACCCTGCCAGAGCAGCATCCTGAATTTCCAGAGCTGAGTGTAACCCTAAGCTGGGTCTCAATGCCAACAGGCTCTTCCCAGGGCAGGGAGCAGATGCCAAAGGGTGACTGCTAGCCACGTGAGATGTCTGTCTCTAAGGGACATTGGAAAATCCCTTAGAGCCAGCGAGCACAGAGATTTTACTCTGCACACTGCTTTTTCAACAGAAAAAGGACAAAGGAAACAGTTTTCCCTAAATCCTGTTTTCCATTGAATCAGAATAAAACCGCTCATTTAGCTTCCTTGCCGTTCTCCTCAGGTTGAAAGGGAGACTCATTTTCTGCCTCTGAACGTGGAACAGAAATTGTTTCAAATGAACTTTAGCTCATCTCTCACAGGGGCTTGCTAGCATGAAAAATTTGCAAGGAATTTCTATCATGAGCAGAATCCTCAGGGGAGCTTTGTTCCAGCATCGATACAGCCTGATAGGGTTAAATAGAGAGCAGTAGAGTGAAATAATGAGTTTAAAGGAGACAATCTTGTGGTGGTTTTCATGCAGCTGCTTGCTTCCCTGGAGAGTTTCGTGGCTTATCACCTACAGTAGCTAATGTAACTGCCCAGAAAGGACAACAAGTCTTATTTCCAGGCCTAAAAAGAGGCAAATGTATGTAGTCAATATCAGAAGGAGCACAGCCTCATGCTTGGCAGCAGGGTTTATCTTTTTCCTGCTTAAAAAAGCCAAACCAATACCCATTGGTAATTCTCTCATCTGCACAAACCACAATCCTACTCTTCATCACTGGGCTGTGTGAGCTGGTGAAGAAGATTTTACCCCTGTTTTTCAAGTGGGTGAAAGCCCATCTGGGAGAACAGAAAAACCACAGATCCAGACCCAAGTTCAGCCAGCGCTGAGGAATGCTCTTAATGACAACCTGCTTTGATAACAGGCTCAGAGAAGGGAAAAGAATTAAAGATCTGGAGCCTGCCAGATTGCAGGCAGAAGACAGGCAAAATAAGGGAGACATGCAGAATGAGCGGGAATGAGAGGCTTTTGTCAGACAAGGGAGTCGCAGATACCGTCCTGGGCCGGGAGCTGCTTTTATGTCTTTATAAAGGTACATTTTGTTGCTCACCTGCAAGTTCTGCATGACAAGCTCCTGTGAGCTTGAGGTGGGAATCAGAGTAATTGCACCAAATCTTCATTATAAGTCTTGTGGGTCCCTGCTTGCTGGCTGACAAAAGGCTTTCTCCAGAAGCACCCCACACCGGCAGCATTCACAGCCTGGCATGGGAGGCTCTTCACCTGGCATGCAATAGCAGCGAGAGGGCCGGAACACACAGGCAAGGACCAGCAGCAGGACATGAACTTTTCAGCATCCTTCACAAGGCTCCTCTGCTGCCTTTGCCTGTTAGAAGATCAGATCTATATAGAAGGTACATCCCACGTCTGCGCACAGCAGTCACAGGCTTGCTCAGGGCCTGTTTCCCCTTTGCCACTGTGTATGAGGTGGGATAAGGGAGTGCAAAGTCATCTCATGCCTTCTTCTGCTCAACACCCCATAACCCTTCATCTTCAAGCTCTGCAAGAACCTCCCTCTCTCCTGCTTAGCTCTCCATGTGAAATTAGTAATTTTAGAGGAGAAGCTCTGTAAGGAGGAGCCAGGGCAAAGCCTTGGCTAGCTGCAGGACAGGGTTATTCACCACGCTGTGCTGACAGGGAGACAAGGTCACTTCCTTGAGCTCAAGGTTAGGAGAAGAAATGTGCCAGCCAGGAGGGCTCGTGCCAACCATCCTTTTCCCAGGGTATGGTCAGCACCCTGCAGTGGCTCTCTTTGAGTCAGGTTTGAGACAAATACTGTTATTTTGGGCCATGTTTCCCTGCCAACCTCAGTCTCCACACAGCGTAGCTCTACTCTGACTGACGCAGTGCCACACTCTGTGGTGCAATGGTCATGAGGGTGTGAGATCTCACGGGCTTGGTCTGCCCAGAGTTTCTTAATCCACAGTGGAGGAGCATGTACCATCTGCTTTGTGTGCTGCTGTCCTCAAGGGTGCTGGAGTCAGGTCCTCTCACTCCTGCTTTCTCACCCTGATGAGCAACACGCTGACTTGAAGCAGTGCTGCCACAAAGCCTATCAGCTCTTGGGGTACCCAGCCATCCCTAGGGCAGCGTCCTTAGCAAGCTGACAGAAGCATCCCCACCGTGTCTGCACTCGCCTCCAGCCTGCTTTATGCTCTGCTGATATAACTTCTACCCAAAACCTACAACAAGTGTGGAACATTAGCCAAAGTTCTTCACCAGGACTCTGGGACAGGAGGTGTGCTCAAGAGCAAGGCACACCCAAAAGTGATGACTCTCTGCCGTTAACCTTCCACAGCACCCTCTCTCCTTTAAAGGAGACCCACCCAATACAATCTCCTTGTTTACATCCAAAAAGGCTGTTGCACCAAGTTTCTTCCTAAATATCTCCACCTTCTGGTCTTAAGTGACAGTAGCTGGTGGCTTGATGTATTAAATCTGATTCCAGATATTAATGGATTTTTTTCTAGCCTATTTTGAGGTTAAACTCCATGTGCCCCACTGCCACTGGTCAGGAATTGATGCAGGAGGCTCAGCTGATGGACCTGGGATCACTGCAGACATGTTTTGAACAGGACTGATTTCCTTGCAGGGCATGGCAGAAGAAGCAATGCCAGGCATCTCCCTGGAGGGATTTCATCCCACCTACACCTACAAGGTGGTTCTGCTGGGAAGCACATCGGTGGGAAAGTCAAGCCTGGCCTACCGATACGTGAAAAATGACTTCAAGGAGTCACTGCCAACCGTAGGATGTAAGTGAGTGGGCAGCTTCGGTAGCTTGATGGCACTGGATGAGAGACCAGGCCTGATGCCCTTCCTTGCAGAGGGGTGGGATGCAGAAGAACAGATTGGTATATCCTGCAAGAGCACAGACCGACTTTTGAACATGTTATGGACCTGCTCATTGCTGTCACCACCTTCAGACCTCAATGTCGTTATGGAGTAAGGAGGTTCTGGCTGGGGTGCAGGTGGCCAGCTATGGCAGGACCCCCTCCCCAGCACCGCCTGATGGTCTGTTTGCAACAGTGCCTCACTGCCCCAGCCTGCCAGCAGAGATCAGAGCACAGAGCTCCCCACAGCCTGGCCAGGCTGCAAACCCCATGCTCTGCCCCCCTGCCTCTACATGTTCTGTCCTGATAAGCCATGCTGAACAACCCACATCTGAAGGCAGGTCACGTGCGTGCTCATGATTTGATGAAAAACATCTGGAGAGCTTCAAGGGCTCTGCTCCCTCTATAATCTCCCCTGGGCCAACACACCTGCTGGGATCAAGCTGCCTCCTCCATAAACTCACATGAGCAGAGCTCCCTACAGCACCTAGACATTATAGATGTTCATTTTATATGATACACTTGGATTTTGCCCTAAGAAGGCACAGAGGTTGGGGTCCCATCTGGACCCTGAAGAGCTAGCTGGTGGAGGAGGTGAAGGCTCCCCTTGTCCCTCTGCCTTGAGGCTCTGGCTGGTCCACAAGCAGCCATCTGCTCCTTGAGAGCAAGGATGGAGGCTCCCGTCCAGTGAAAGCCCTTATCAGTGGATATTCTTTAGTCACAGCTCTCACAGGTCTGACCCAACAGCAAGGTGGAGGTGGCTCTCTGTCTGGGGGCTATCTTGCAAAGCTCAGAGCTATCTGACATCAAAACTGGTGTGCATGCACCCAAATCTGCTGCCAGGAAAGGCTCCCAGCCTTCCCCAGACTGTTCTGCCCTGTCACCCCATCAATGGTGCCAGCATTTATGAGAAACCTGTCCCGGGTTTGTACATTAGAGCCCCGTTATGAGCCCTCAGGGTGGGTCTGACCTCACAGCAGCAGACCTAAGCTCTCTGCTCTTGCTGCAAGTGAACGCGTGCCCTGCGTCTTGCTTGCAGGCTCCTTCTTCACAAAGATAATCAACCTGGAGGTAGCCACCGTCAAGCTTGAGATCTGGGACACAGCAGGCCAGGAGAAGTACCACAGTGTCTGCCACCTCTACTACCGGGGTGCCCATGCTGCTCTCCTTGTTTATGACATCGCTAACAGGGTAAGGCAGGGGAGGCCGGTCCAATCTGTGCCGAAACTGTGCTGTACTGCAGCAGCATTGGTGGGACAGAGGTGTCCAAGTGATGGTGTTTGTTCTTGGTAGAGCAGAAAGCGGTACAGGAACACCACCTGAGAAGGTGAACATCCCACCTGGGATGTACCAGGGGCTGTCCAGGCCCGTGCAGGACCATACCACTACCCCAGGAGTGATTTTTGCTGCCATGCAGGAAGGGTACATCCCATCCAAGGCTGATTTATTCCTAAAGGTGTTTAAGGGCCAGTGATCTGTTTCCCTGAGAGAGAGGGCAGGCAAAGCCTCCTCAGCACCCCTCTTCCACTCCCTTTAGTTCGGTGCTACCTTGTCCAGCTTCATGATGCCTGAGACAAAGGGATGAAGTCAAAACCAGATCACTAGATAGGTTGGTCACTGTCTTTCCAGGAAACACTCAACAGAGCAAAGCTATGGCTGAGGGACCTGGAGAAGGAATTCCTTCCCGATGAAATTGTCATTGCTTTGGTGGGCAACAAGACAGACCTTGCTACTGAGCGAGAAGTCTCCACCGAGGTGAGTGTCTGTGATGAGCTCCCAGGCTCCCTCATCGCTCCCTGGCCAGCAAGCACTGGGATATGTCCTAGCGAAGCTGAGAATTTAAAAGGCTTTTGGACGCCTCCAAAGTCCCCGTGCAATTATTGACCTGCCATGAAATGCCACTGAACAAGCAGCCTGAAGCGGGGCTGGGGCAATAACTCTGCTTGTCTCCGCCTAGGAGGGGGGAGAGTTTGCAAGGACCAAAGGCCTCCTCTTCATGGAGACATCTGCAAAATCCAACCACCAAGTGAATGATATCTTTATGGCCATAGGTGAGTTGTGTGATGGCTCTAGGGGAGAGCAGAGGTGAGTGAACCTCAGGCCCCAAACCTCTGCTTCAAGGCTGTGGAAGCTTTCCTCCTTGAAAAACCGACTCCCTTCACTGCTCATGCTTGCCACTGAGATCTTCCCAGCCAGCCAGTCTTCTGCTGCACCCAGCAGCTGCAAAGGTCACAGCCACAGCAGCGCATGGCTTCTGTGAAACCTGTGACACCTCTTAGGGCAGAGGGATGGACAGATGCATCCTGGGATGCTCCAACATCGGAGATGATTTCAGGCCCTCTTCCAAAGCCACAATTTTCATTTGCTTTAGTATCTAGTCTAGGTGTAATGGTGCCCCCTCAGGAGAGATCTAACACTGTTGCTATGGGATGGTACTGGTGATGATTAGTGATTCCCCTGGGGTGGGACCGGACAGCCATGGCATCCCACCCCACTGGCAGGACAAAAGAGCCCTTTATCACCTTATTTCTTCCTAGCTCGAGAGCTCCTGCAGCGGGATCAAGAGAAGACACCTGCCCAATCCCCTTGTGAGCAGTCAACAGTCGATCTAGGGGAGAGCACAGCGAGGACAAGATGCTGCCGGCTCTGAGGACGGGCAGCTCTGGACCACAACAGTGGCTGGATGAGATCTCCAAGAGGAGCAATGACAAAGCAAGGGGGGACGCAGAAGCGCAGGGACAGCTCAGCTCAACCACCTTACTCTTCAGAGTGGTGTCAGAGCCCATCCCAGGGGCATAAGGCCTCTTCAGTCCTCCAGCACTGGCTCCATCCAAGTGGTGAAGGACAAGGGGTTTCTTCTACCAGCTTTCTGCTTCCAGAGAGGAGCATGACCCACCAGCACTACTGCCACCAGCCCTGGCTGGTGACATACCCCCACCTCAGCTTCATGTCACTTCCTCCATCTCCCTTCCCATCTGAAAAGGGAAGGTTTCACTTTCTGGAGTGAAGCAAGTACATCCTGGTGGCTCTAAACACAGGCCGCAAATAAAGACAATACTGCCCTAAGGGTTTTTGTTTTTTCTCCTGACTTGGATGTCAGCCTACAGTTGGGGACCACAGGAAACCTGGAGGTGGCAGAGACCAGAGCTGGTGCTCTCCTCACCCCATCAACCCCCATATGACTCATCCCAGGGCTCACAGCCCATCCTCAGGAGAAATCACTGGTTTATTGCTGATGTAAGAGCCAGGTCTGGGGGCAGAGCAAGGCCAAAGCAAATACCAAGTGTCACAGCTGCCCCATCCTTTCAGGGCCTCCTCTTTGTGCATTGTGAATTATGCTATGGGAACACACCTGGCCCAGCAAACACTGCGCTCAGGGAACACGTTGCCCTTTCTGGAAGAGCTGCAACAAGGCTGGCAGGGCCATGGGCAAAGAGCAGCACCCCTCACCCCATCCTCAGGGCAACATACCCACTGAGTTTTTGGGGCCCGCGGGGCAAGGCTTGGCCAGGCTGAGCTCAGCCACAAGGCAGAAGACACCCTTGAAGAGATTCCCCATAAAGATGAGGAGACTACAGCACTCTGGTCACATTCACAAGATCAGCTCCCACCTCTCCCCACCTAAGGGCCCTCCCCAGCACCCCACACCAGCCAAGGGCACCCACCTTCAATGCTTCCCCAGAGCTGAGCCATCATGGAACAGGACAGCAGCTCTTCTTGCCTAAATCCCCTTCCTTAGGGCAGCTGGGAAACATTAGCTGGGTGCTAATTGCAGCTCATCCCCCACCCATCTGTGCCCTTCCTCCCAAGACTAACCCTTCCCTCCCTGAAGAGCCCTAGACCCTCAATGCTGGGCCAGGAGCTGCAGACAGGGATTCTGAGGGCCACCCTTCCTTGGGACCCCTCTTGCTCCCAAACTGGAGAAGGGGGTAAAATGGTCTGGCTTGGGGACACAGCTCATGAGGGGACATTTGAAGACATACAGCATGATGAGGGGCAGGGCCTCACATGTTCCCCATTTCGAACTTGAGTGGCCATTGCTGACTCTGACACCATGGAGATGAAGATGTCAGAAGTACCTGTGGGTACTGGGAATGCTGTGGGGACCCCAGGGGGTGCATCTGGGAAAGGGAGCCCTCTGGGCCTTGCTCTTAGGATGCTTTTTGGGATGGGAGGTGATTAACAAACCATGCTGTGCAGAGAGGGAAGTGATGCCAGGGCAGGCTGCAAACTTGCAGCGAGACCAGCAATTCCGGGTGTCACACCTCCCACCCTGTCCATTCCCCCCACCGAACCCCTCAGAACCGCCCCACGCTGCGTTTCAGAGCAGAGAGTCTGGGACACGGAGATGAGAGGAGAAGGGGTTTTATTGTTTGCTTCAGCTCAGGGGCTCCGCTCCTGCCAGGGGGGCTGGGGGTGTGGGTGGGGTGGGCCGCAGGCTTGCCGCCGGCCGCCCCCTCCGGGATGGGTGCCCTCACCCAGGGCTTGCCGCCGCCCGAACCGTCCCACCGGCCTGATCCCACGCCCCGTGTACCAGGAGGGGTCGATGTCCGGGTCTGCAAGGCAAAAGACAAGGAGCCATCAGGGGATGATGGGGGAGGCACGTGGAGGTGGGGACAGGGCGTAGCACCCATGGGTGGGGGAGACGACGAGGAGGGTGACAAATGCCAGGGGATCAGGAAAGGAGGTCAAGGGGGCTAAAAGCTGTTGCAAAGGCTGCTTCACAGCAAACCTTTGCATATGCACATTGACACCACCTCACCCCCCCAAATACAGCTGGGTCTGGGGATGCAGAGGGGGCTGCAGGCAAGGGGTCGGCCAAAGGGAGTCCCTTACTCCTGCTCTCCTTACTCCTGATTTCCATGGAGCGCTTGCGGATGCAGCCGGGGGCGACGGGCAGGGTCAGGCAGGTGAGCAGCAGGCACAGGAGGCAGGTGGCCCCCAGCTTCATCCCCGGTGCTCTCTGCCCACAGCGGCTTGGTCCCAAAGCCTCCTGGCCCTCTGCACTTCCCGCTGGTGTCACGAAGACGGTGGCCTCTGATGTGACTGTGGGAGTGAAGGGGTTTGGCCGTCACAGAAACACCCCATCTAGGTTAAACTCTTGCAGGGTGACCCTCCCATCAGGAGGGGAAGGCTGCAGTGGAGGGGATGGGGCTGCTATTGCTGCTGCTGACCCCATCACAGCATCCCCGGGACTGGCAGTGATGAAGAGCTCAGGGCAGCTTGATCAAAACCTGGGAGTGGCTTTGCTGTGGCTGATTGATAACTCTGAGGAAAATATTCCCTGCAAACATGAATCGTACAAACCTCACATTCATTAAAATAGGCTTTGGTCCTAGCCTAGCACCTTAGGCCAGGCCTGGCATCACTCTTTCTCTTCGGGCCCCCCAGTGTGCCCATGGGACCCTGCAGCCCAGGAGATGGGGAGAGGGGCCACCACCAAAATGCAGGGCTGGCAGCACCAAGCAAAAGCTGCAGCGACACAAATGGGTTTTGCTGCCATGTGCCGGATGGACCGCAGCCACCCTTGGCACCCACCCCTGGACTCGGAGACTGACATGATAACCCGAGAACATCCCAAAACATGCTTTACGGTACTGAGGCGATGAGCGGGGCCGCGCAAAGTGAGATGATCGAAGGGTTTGTTTTCTGCAGCCACCTGCATTGAAGGAGCAGGGCGAGGGGCAGAAACGGGAGCGCCGGATTAAGCTGGACACGGTAAGAATGCGACAGCAGCTTTATTTCCAGGGACTTTTGCAAAGGAGAAGTTTGCAGAATGCCAGGCAGGAGGGAGCCTGCACTCCTGAGAGCTCAGGTTTGCTGCGGCTGGCGACTTTTTACAACTCCCTTTTAGAAAGCCCCCAGTCGTCTGGCCAGACACAAGGACACACACAGAAAGGCAAAGCAGCGCTCAGGAAATTATCCAGCAACAAAACCGTGATGAGAGGGAGAGAAAAGCATCGCTACACTGCGCTTACCGTGGTGTGGCGAGGCAAGATGCCTGGCTGCCGTCCCGCTGAGCCGAGTGACTGTCGTCTGAGCCGAAGTCCCCTCCGGTGGCCGTTTTTATGGCCGGTTTCGTGCTGATGTCAGAAGCGAGCCCCGGCAGGGATCAAGCTGGGGCATCTCCCCTCCCCGTTGTCCCCTCTCATCAAATCAGCACCGGGTTTTCATGACTCAGAATGGACCAGCATTTTAACTTCCGCTGGCCGAGGCAGATCACTTGGGAATACATTAAATGCTGTCCTCAACCCGGTGTTATTTCAGACAAGGAGAAGTTTTCTGCTCCATCACTCCACCTGTGAGGAACCCCTCACCCAGCACCCACTGCCGGGGGTCAGTGGATGATGCTGCCCTGACCACTGGGGTCCTGCTGCCGCAAACCCACTCCATGGCAGGAGTTACTGTGAGTGCCACCACCCTTTCTCCTTCAACCACCCCTCCAAAAAAAGTTGCTTTAAGAAAACAAGAAAATTAAATACAGAGAAATCGGGAAGACGACTTGCTGGGGCACACAGACTGATGGGAGTGGGCTTGTCCCTGTGCCGTGACTGTTTCCAACCTCCCATTTTAAATGGCTTAAACCAACCCCAGGTAAAGATTTCTGATGATGTTTGTTCTGTTGAAGGAGCCAGCTCAGGTCCCCAACATGGAGGGCTTGTCAGTGTCCAAACACAGGTGCACTCTCAGGAAAAACTGGCACTACTGGGACTAGAGACATCCCAAACCAGGGACATTTCTCTGTTGGCAGGATGGTGAAGACACCATAACTGATGGGGTGTGGGCAGGGGGAAGGTCTCTGCCTGCCATTCCAGAGTCAAGCTGGCATTGCCATGGAACAGAGCTCTATCTCATGCCATGGTCAGCTGTGATGCTTGAGCACATCCAGTGCTGGGGGGCAGTAACAGGAGTAGCATGGAACACAGGGCAAGAGCTGCAGATTGGCATCAAAAGCAATGAAAGGCACGAAGAGAGGAGAAAACACCACCACCAACCAAGGAAACCCAGAGCCTGGGCTCAGCAGGACTCTCTCGGGCCCAGGGTTCTTGACATTCTTTAATGCAGATTTCAGGCAACTCCTCGATGTTGTGGGCTTATGTATCAAGTGTCTTCAGCTGCCAGATTTGATCCCGGGTTTCTATGCACATCAGAGCAGCTTGTTTCAGGGTCAGTCCCCCTTAACTCACACACTATGCATCCCTTTTGCCTGCTTGGCCTTGCCCCTGAGGTACCACTGATCCACACTCATCACACCCACTGTTCTGTGACCAGCACCTGACAAGTTGTTTTGCCATCTTAGTCATGACCGTCTGTCCCCATCCCGCTTCCATGCCACCCATACAGCTCCTGTCTGCTTTTACCTGTCCAGTTTTAAAATGAGGGGTGCACCAGCTGGTCAAAGAAGAGGATGGGAAGAGAGAGGAGCCTTTGCTTGAGTGAGCTGGAAGAACAGACGCTGCAAAAATGGGTCCTAGGTTCTGGTCACAGAATTGACTTTATTGCATGACTTAGTGTACACAGATATAATCTACATAGGCAGAGGGGGCAGGAAAACAGCAAATAACAGCTTGGGTGAATACAGCCTCAACGCCGCCTTTGCTGGCACTGCTGAGGCTCACAGCGAGGACTTCTTCGCAGGGTCAAGCGTCCAAGCAGTTGCATGGTAAGGACTTGAGTTATGGCCTGAAACCAGATACAGTGAGAGATGCGGTTGCGGCGAAGGCTGACACCAGAAAGGTGGGTGCAAACGCACAGCATCATCCAGATCATGGCTGGTTCTGCCAGCCAAAGAGCTGCCATCCTAGTGCCAAGGCCGGCAGAGCGGCAAGAGATGCACCTGGCAACGCAACAGTGTCTGGGAGACTTTCTACAATGGCAGTGGTTTGCACTTACCCTCTTGAACCTCGAGCCAGAAGGATTTCATTTTAAAATGTGAAGCTGGTTTTGTTTCCGTTTGGGAAGCCCAGACTATGGACTTATGAGCCTGCTCTGGGATGACCAATTTCTAGATGTTTCGCAGTCTCTACTACTACCAAAGCCAAACAGATGTGTTACTTGCATGAGAATCCACACTACCACTCGTAATTAAAGTGTTTTTAGTTCGGATGCATGGGAATGACCTAAAATGGTCCAGCTTGAGTGGCTGTCAGTGGGGAACGGCCAGCATTGGTCTGACATCCCTGCTCCAGCTGTGAGTGATCCTCCCTGCATCACCCACTGCGGAGGAAAGGAGGTGGGGGTTGGAAAGGACAGAGGCCAGCAGGTACTGAGCAAAATTCTTTAACGTGAACGTCCTCCAAAGCGACATGCAAGAGAAAGCAACTCTCTCTCCATCCCGATGTCTTGGGCATGGATACGGGGCCAGGCACTCATCTGCTGGGGTTACTAGATGTGGAGAGTTAAATGCTGGAGGAAAATAAACAATTTGGGTTATCTAGGGGAGAGTATTACTGATGCTGCTGTTACCTGGCAGGAGCCCAGGGCCAACGCAGTCCCCAAAGGCCGTCACAGACCCTCCAATCCCATCATGAGGGCACAGGGGATACGCTTATCGACAAAACACCTCTTGGCATGGGTTGAGCTCTCTGCAGAGTGGGAAAAGCCTCCAGAGAAGCAACTACGTTCTGCTTGCTGGAGTCCTTCTGAACTTCCTGATACAGCCTTATGTGGAGAGGGGATGTCTTCAAGAGCTAGAAAAACAAAGTGATTCCCAAGAAGCCTTCCACCTTTCCACTGCCTTGCCACTGCTTCTGGTAAACCTCACCTCATTCACACCCCCAGATGGTCACTGCTGCTTCAGACAAGGTGGCAAGAAGCCTCAGTGGGTGTTTGTGTGACTTTGCGCAAAGATCCGTTGGCCAAGTGCTCGCTGGGAGGGAGCCAGCACTGCTCTCACCCTGCTTTGCTGCTCAGGGAAGTGATGCTCCAAGGGGCATCTCAGAGAGTCGGGACCAGTATTGGCATGCAAATCCCAGCCTGGGATACCTGGGTCTCTGCTCTGTGTGGTGTACCCCAAGGGCATAATGCATCTGTTGTCAACTTCTGTCCCTGCTCAGCACCAGCCTAGGAGAGAGCTGGGACAGGCACTGACTTTTTGCCAAGTGATGAGGGCCGTATCACTGCTCCTGATCCCTGTGCTGGAAAGCCACACTGATGCCCAGCTTCTTCTGAGGAGTTTACCCCTGCTCTGCAGTCTGCTGGTCCCCTTGGTTGCCCTGGAATCAAAGACCTGCCCAAAGCCAAAGCCTTATGCCTGCATCTTCCCATGAGAGCCCCTGGCCACATGTCTGCACCGCAGTGCCTTTCTCCTCTCCTCGGCAGCTCCCAGCAAGACCTCCTCCAGCTTCCCTCCTGCCCAGGGTTTCAGGGAGAGATGGGCATGGGAGAAAGAAGAGCAAGCATTGGGGGAAAGGCAGTGAGGTCTTGTATCATCAGTGAAATGCGGTGACAGGAGGGTCCCCCTTTCCTCAGGACAGGTGGGTCATCACAGGCTTCTGCAAGACACCAGAGGGAGAAACCTCAGCTCAGCACTGTGCCCATTCCACCCTGAGCTACTCCAGGTGATGAGTTCAGTGCTCTCCTTGTCCCCTTCAGCTGCCACCACATGGAACTGGGACTTGTCCCATTCCATGGACCATGCAGGCAGTGGGAATTAAAAGATGTACATCTATATCTTTTTTGGTTCCCCCACTCTGGGGATTATGACATCCCAGACCTCAGAGGGTGATGCCCAGGCGTGCTTGCCCTCATTGGCCACCATGGTGAGACCCATGCTGAGAGCTGGGGGCTCCACTGACTTGAGGAGAACATGGGGAGGGACAGGACCCTCTGTGCATGGCCAAGGAGGCAGGTTCCATGAGGAGCCCAGGCCAGCAACTCTCCTGGTTGGCTGGGTTCATACCGCAAAGAGCCTTTCCACTCTCCTGTTCTTCCCGTTGGGGTTTCTCTGCGTCAGGGAGCCACGGTACACAGAGTTGCGGTCAAAGGAGTCATCAAGACCTGCAGTGAAAGGAGACAGATGGGCAGCAGGTCCCCATCCACCTCACTAGAGGTTTCAGTTACCCACCAAGTCACTTGGATCTTACTATCCCCTGTACTGGCTGTGGTTTTGGATTCATTACTGCACTTTCCTCACCAGGAGGATGGTGGGAAGCCCACCCACAACAGGGAAGCAAAAGCTGCTGCTACTCAGGTTTCCAGAGTACTGTGCAAGCTGGGTCATCCTGCCAGCAGTCAACAGCAAGACCTCTGCTCTGGAAACTTATATGGTACAGCAAAAGCTCAGACTGCGAGTTCTCACCACCCAAGCCTACAACTCTCTCTTGACCTACTAAGTCATCTCCTGTGCCACCAACTTCTGCCAGCTGCATCTTTGTAGGCTCAACTTTGCAAGTCATTGACCTCCAGGGAGGGTGGTCAGGAGACCAAGTCACCCCATTACCCAACCCAGGCAGAGGGGATTAATCCTGATGACGTCTGTTCTGATTGCACATCTTTCTATCTCCTTGTGTTGCTGATGTGTCCTCCAGGCTGCCTTTATCTGCATGCCCTTTGCAGGAAGGAGAGCAGATGACTCCTCCTCAGCACGAGGAGAAAGGACCTTTCCGCCTACCAGCCTCATCTTGGGAATCGGCACTGCTAATTGTGTGTGTGTGCGGGGTAAACGTGATTCCTTCTCTGCATTAAATCATCTTTCCTCCCTTCCCTCCCTTCATCTTCCATTATCAGGCAGGAGAGCCATTCTTTCTGCCTTTAAGCTTATGAGGCAAGATAAGAGAGTAATAGAAAAGTAATTTCCTAACGAGTCTCGTTGATACTGGTCAGGAGGAAATGTTTCAAGTGATTACCCCCTACCACACAAGCTGCTGTGCCAAGTTTCAGGTCACATCTTACTTTGGAGCACTCCCAAGCCGCTGTTTGTCACAGCTGGGCTGTAGAGACCTCTTGCCCCTCATCAGAGACCAGTGGCTGAGACAGGTATGCAACAGGGTCAAAGATACCTTCCTCAAGATGACCAAGTGAGAAAGAAGAGACCATGGGCTTAGGTGAGGCTTCAAGGTCCGACTGCCAACAAGATGCCACAAATGAAGTAATACAAGTGTTCCCCTGGACTCTGGTGTAGCAGAAGTCCAGGCTGCAGGGAAAGTCCTGGTCCTTCGGTAACTTAGCCACCTCAGCTTGACCTCCACTCCCCCATCACTGTCCCCCACAGCTTTCCCCTGTGGCTATCCTGACAGGAGGCCAGGAGCACAGGGAAGAAGACAAACAATTGTGTCTCCCCAATAGTAACGCACAACTGCATGCAGAGAGAGCACCAAGCGCCCCTCAGAGCCCAGCCTATCCACTCGCAGGTCTCCACCTCCCATGGGCAGAGCTGTGGTCCTTACCAGCGATTTCGAGGGGACTGTTGAACTTCCTCCTGAACCTCTGCAGTCCAGGCATCACCTGCAAGAGAAGGGAAGCAACCTGCTACAGAGAAGAGTGTGGGAGGACAGAGGTCCCCTCTAAGGCCACCACTTGGAAAGCAACTCCTTGGTTGTCGCACAGCTTAGTGCCATGTCATGTGCACTAGCTGGCACAGATTAAACACATACTCACTTTAAGGTCATCTGAAGACTCCCCTGGACTGCTGCCGGTGAGACCGGGAGAGTGGAGGCAGGCAGCCTGCGGGCAGAGGAAGGGCAGGGGTTTTTCTGGGGGTGCAGAGAAGGCAGACAACACAGTCTGCCTTTCTTTGCACCTTCACCTTTTGGATCCTAAGGTGAGTCAAAGAGGCAGCACATAGCCACAGCAGCAACACTGCCTGATGGGGTCATAGAATCATAGACTGGTTTGAGTTGGAAGGGACCTTCAAGATCATCTAATTCCATGGGCAGGGACGCCTCCCACTAGACTAGGTTGCTCAAAGCCCCATCCACAACTTCCCTGGACAACCTGTGCCAGCTCCTCACCACCCTCACAGTGAAGAACTTCTTCCTAATTTCTAATCTAAATCTCCCCTCTTCCAGTTTGAAACCATAACCCCTTGTCCTATCAGTATAAGCCTTTGCAAAATGTCCCTCCTCAGCTTTCTTGTCAGCTCCAGTTGCCATTATAAAAATCAGTGTGCAAGCGCAGGAGTTGAGTCCAGGCTGTGGTGTCTGCAGCAGCCCCGGGAAGAGCAACAGCCCCCAGATACGAGCTCGTCCCTCGATGTGTGTTGTCCCCTATCTCCAGCAAGACATCCACTCTCGGAGCCTCAGGGCACAGAACCAAGCAGCAGAGGAGGAGTTGGACGCAGCTCAGCAAGCCAAGCAGCCCTTTGCTCTACACAGGGACAGCAGTAATATCCCAGGGGAGCACGTAATATCTTGGGGCTGGTACCTCTCATAGCCACCTCCAAGCTCACCTGCCCGCTCGACTTCTTCCTTGTCTTTTCCATCGACTTCACTGTCAGCCCTGCGGCAGACAGAGCTGCAATTCGAGATTCAATGTCTGATATCTATAGGAGGAGGAAAAAAAAAACCCATACAGATGTTGGCCAGAGTGATCCATCACTGGCTTCGTTTGCTGTCATCGGCCGGGAAAAGCAGCTCTCAGAGCCAAGCCCTCACCTCGCTCTCTGCCTGCTGCACCTCAGCGGCTGCCGAGGCCACTTTGTCCTCCAACTCTGACAGCTCCGAGTCTGTAGTGCCGCTGTGCTGAGCCCCTTCCTCAAGCTCCTTCAGGGTCTTCTCAAGCCGGTAGGTCTTCCCAGCAGTCAGGTACACCTGAAGTACATGAAAAAAGAAAACCACATTGCAGAATTAACCTCCCTGGAGTCGTCTCCTGGCGTGAACACAGCCCCAGACACAACAGCTCCTGCCACTATTTTACAACTACCACCTTGCCTCGCAGCACAGACAGTACCAGTTATTTCTGGCAGGGCTTTTCATCTCGTTTCCTCACTTCCCTGGGCTTTTCAAGAACAATCAACAACAGGGTGAAGTGGTAAAAGGCTCAATGGGAACATGGGAAGGACCGAAACTTGGTCACCTACTCGAGAAGCATCAGCATCTTCATGCCGTGTGCTCAGAGGGGAGGCAGGTACCTGCAAACAAGAACAGGCTGCCATGTCCCATGGTGGAAGCAAGCTGGGAAGGAGATAGAGTGACTTTCCAAATCCTCTCAGTCATTTTAAAGAGCATCTGTGCTGCTGGGTTGCCTGGGAGTTTGGCCCTGGCCCATTAAGCAACCCAAGCCCAACACAAGGCAAGTTTGCCCAGCAGCTGCTCTGGCCATGCAGGAATGATCCCAGATGGGAAAACCAGCAAACACACGTGCAAACCCAGCACAGCAGTGGGCTGAATGTGCCAGAGCTGACTGGAAATGCTCTGAAGCTACGGGAAGCAATGTGCTACCTTTGCTGTCTAGATAAGAATGGTGAAAGGACCTATCCCAATCAACTCACTGGGTTTACTGTCACTTGCTTCCTCCTGGGCTACTACAGGGATGCAAGTCCAAGTAAGGCAATTCAGGAAATTTTACTCATAGAATCATTTAGGTTGGAAAAATCCTCTGAGATCATTGAGTCCAGCTGTAATACATTGGTATGATCACATAAGATTATGAGATTGGTTTTGACCATTGTTTTACTCACTGATCCCAAAACCTTGGCGCTGCTACTGCAATTCCTGCTCCTGCAGCCCTCTCTGCTTTTCCTGGTCTGGTTATTGTGCCAAATTGCCTGGCATGAGCCCCCTACGTGCACTGAAGTACTAAGCATCCACCCAAATCACAGTCCCACACCCCACAGGTCCCACCCATCCCAGTGCAAAACCTAAGACTATAGCAGATGGCCAAGGTTTGCAGGTGCTCTCCTGTGAGTCACAGGGACACAATCTATTGTTGGGCCATCAAACTCTCCCAGTGCCCTTTGAGGTGGGTGGCATCCCTTGGAGAGCAGGGCAGTGAGCCAGTTGTGACTCAGCCAGGGACCCCGAGGGAATGGCAGGATGAACGCACACCTCCCAAGACCATCATCCACCCACCACTTCGCCCCTGCCCTGCCACTGTTGGCAGCAGCACTGAGCCCAAAGTTCACACCCTCCCCAGACCTACTCCTCTTCTGAGAGAGGGACCTCAAAACCTTTGTGTAGCCACCCTTCTCCCCCTGGAAAGCTGCATTTGGCCAGAAACCAGTCAGATGGAGCAGTTTCTGAGCACCCTCTGCTCCCACCAGCTCCCTGCTTTTATGTACAAGCTTTCCCCAGCAAGAGATGAGCCACAGAGCACGTTAGGAAATCCTGCTCCCCATTGCAGGACATTTCTGACAGCAAAACCTGACCACTCAGGTGGTGATGCAACTCTTCACCCCATCTTTGAACTGCTTCCTTGGAGCTTGGTGAACGGCACTGCAGGTGCAATTCATTTCCCAGGTGGAATCGATTCATACAGGTTTACAGTAGCTAAAAAAAAAATCACCAGTGCTTCACAGTGTCACATCAACCTAGCAGGGGATTATACTCTAGATGTAAACTTATCACCTTCATGAGCCCACTGGCCCCAGGCGTGAGTCAGCCTTAGTGAAGGGATGGGTCACACCATCCTCCTTCGCCTTGATGAAACGTGGCGCTGGGGAGGAACCAAAGAGAAGAGGGACAAAACCTTTTGCTGCAGCTGGAGTGCAGGACTGCTGAAGTCTGGCCAAGCCATGCTACAGCAAGCTGGGGACCTCTCTCTCTGGCACTCATCCAGAGGGAATAAGGAACTGAGGCAAGGGAAGCCACAAGACAGAGCATCTGCAACTCGCTGTTGTGCAGCCTCCCTCACAGAACAGCCCTGGCCGCTGTCAGACAACACCGGACTCTTTAATCCCTCTGTGTTGCCCACCCTTTTAATGCTGAACTACCCATTAATGAGAAAATTTTTCTGAGGGGTGTGTGTGTTTTCATCTGTACTCCCACCCTCCCTGCTTGCAGAAAGCTCTTGTGAACCTTACGTTTTCTTCAAGCTCACGGTATGCTTCGGGCACCTCTTTCCCATCTCCCAGGCTGGCAAGCTGCCCCGCGGGGATGGCACAGCCACCGTTGCACTGGCTTTCTCCGTGCAACGACTCACACACTGCTTTCTCCGTGGCATTTATGGCTCTCAGTACTTTGGCCGTGATTTCACTTAAAGCCTGAGCCGACGACCTCTGCGAATGCCCAGCACAGCCAAAGCAGGGGTAGGATGCGGGGGGAGGGAGGGAAAAAAAAAAAAGGATGTTATTTTAATGCAGTGTGGAAAACAGCACAAGTTGGGGGTGAAAGGGGCATCAGACCTTCAGGAGCTAGAGGAAGATGGAGAAGTGATAATAAAAGGGCTCACACTGTCTCTGAAGGGCTCTCCACTGGAGATGGATGTGTGGCAGAAGCAGAGCTTTGATCTCAGCCCGCACTTTCTGGAGGATGGCTGTGACAAAATGAGTCCTCTCAAAAGGCTTGTAAAAGAGGTTATCAAGGGACACATCCCTCACTGCAAACGGTGCCACCAGAGCTGTCTGACAGCAGCAGCACTGGGCCACCTGAAGGCCACTCAGTTACTCAGCAGTTAAGATCTAATGGCAGTGTATCTCTTCACACTTCAGTGGGTCTAAGCATGGATGCAAACAACTCCTTAAGTTGGTGGCAAAAGGAAAAAAAAATAAATTAAAACCCAAATAAAATTATTGTGTTGCCACACTGCTAGAACTTGGGACTAATGTCCTCGCTTCCCACCTGAAGGAGCACTGATGGCGACGGTGCTCGTAAATGCTGCCTTTCGCCTGATAAGGCACTAAGCACGTGTAAAAATAGACTGAAGAAACTCATAATCTCTCTCTCAAACGATAATTCCCTAGAAACCAAGGAGATGGGGGTGATAACTACGCTAGCAACAAACGGTTGTGTTTACAACTGCACGTATTTCCAGGTGAGCCGACCTGCAGAGAACCAGCTAACTCAGGCCAACTGATATTTTTATAATTTTATGGTGCCTTCACGGTACAGCAGAGGTTTTTTCCCCGCATTTTTCATTAGAAGCTTCTGCTTTCATCGCAATGTTCCACGGTTAGAAGACTTCCTCCTGACTGGAGAGGAGACTTGCATGAAAACAAACCTAGATTTCATGCAAAATCCAAGCCTGGATCTGGTATAAGAAAAGCTGCTGTTAAAAAAACATCCTCACTGACGTTGCCTTTAACCAAGTCTGGACCATCCACATCGCTGCAGACATTTCTACTTCAATACTACATGAAGATATTTACATGCTGCCACAAAAGAAAAACGTGAATTTTGTTTCACTTCTCAGATTTGGTTCTGCTTGAGCTATTGCAACCCAGCTGGGTCTCTCCTGGCTTAGGAGCTGTCCAATAGCCCCTGTGTTACCTGCCTGCATGATCCCACTGAGAGACAACAACTGTGCCTGTATCCTCCCGGCTTCATAGCTGGGTTTTGGTCAAAGAAGAGGCAAATTGGGAGATTCTGGTTTTCATTTTACAAGAATGAAGAAGCTTATATTGATACACTGAGGGTGGTGAGACATTGACCCAGGTTACCCAGAGAGGTGGTCGATACCCCATCGCAAGAAACGTTCCAGATGAGGGTGGATGAGGCCCTGAACAACCTACTCTAGTTGCAGATGTTCCTGCTCCCTGCAGGGGCGGGAGGACTAGATGGATTTTAAAGATCCCTTCCATCCTGAAACATTCTATGACGCTGTGAAGCAGTCCAATGCCTGTCTGTTCTTGATTTCCAGCCAGGGAAGAGAATTGCCCCTGCAAGGGTGCATACCAATTGACACCTCTCCAGCCCTGCCACGGGGAAAAGTAGATCTTCAAAATGCACCCAACGAGCAGGGCGATAAATCAGAGCTGTGCCAGGCCATGAGGATGAGGGACCTTCTATGGCGAAGGAAACAGGACTGTACAGATGATGTGATGCTCTTTCTCTCCCTGACCCATGTCCCCATGGATAACCCACCACTGAGTAGAGGACAGGAGCCAGCACTGTACTCTAAGTACTGGAGGTGCTGACCTAGCAGAGTGGAAGCAGGACCAGGGATTTTGTGACTCAGGAGCGCCAACAGGTCTGGAAGAGACATTTCAGACTGTAACAGAAGCCTGACAAAGGTTGACAGTACTAAATCATCACCAAGCTCTTCTCTAGCCCCAGGGGTCTCTTCTCCATAATGACATCCAGATCCTGAGATAACTTTTCTAAATAGATATGTAGGTTGCAGAAGCCTGAAAGATATATAAAAGACTTTACTTTTAACTCTTGGATGAGACTGGGAGAGCCTGCAAGGAGAAAGGTTCAGATCCAACACCCTGAGACTTCCCTATCCCTTGACACTCAGTTAAAGCAGACAACTATGTCAGACACATGAAAGCCCTGGAAGGCATCAAAGTGGAGGTGTGGAACAGCAGAAGAGTGGCATTATCATGGTGTAAGCCATAAACCACCAAGAGTAGAAGGAACCAGAGATGGAGCCTAGAAAGGTATAGGTGGGAGGACACAGATTACCTTTTGAGCATCTCTGACCATGTCATCGCTGGAAGAACTCATCTCTGGTTTCTTTGTTCTCTTCTTTTCTTCATGCTCATCTTCTTCAGAAGAGACTTCTTTGTCACTGATGTTGCTGGCTAACTCCTCCAGCTTCCTCTTCAACTGCTCCTCCTCAGCATCAGGATCAAGTTGGGACTCTAGGGCTGGAAACTAAAGGAGTAGAAGGAAGTTGTGTAAGTATCTCCTGTGGTGAACAATGGGGCATGCCCAGGTCCAGACATGCTCACCAAGCCAGCAGACTGTGACCACAGATGGACTTTGCAAAGGGGACTTTGAGCCCCCTCTCCACACCCAGACTGGCCAGGGGAACAGCAGAGCCCAGTGGGCTGTGCTTCAACTCCATGCTGAGGAATACAAACTTTTGATCTAAAGAACCTCCAGTTGCATTTTCCCTCTCCAGAAAACTTGCGCCTTTATCCCTGTGGAAAATTGCCTTCCACCCCCCATTCCCCTTAAAAAGGTGTGCACGGGAGATTTGGGGCTAAAAATCACCACATTTTCATCAGGAACCATGGCGTGGCTGGTGGTTCTGAGGGCAGAAATCACAATGACCCAAAGAAACAGAGTCCACCAAGGTGAGAGCAGCAGTCACATGAACTACCACTCCCTGAGGTAGCTTTCGGAACTTCTAGGTAATCTTATTCACGACAAGAAGACAGGCAAGCCAATTTTCCTGTAGGATAGATGGCATATTTCCACCCAGCCCTGGAATAACAGGTGCCGTTCATGGTACCTGGAGAAGAATCCTATTAAACTCCTGAAAACACGCACATCTCCTGCTCCCTTGGTCAGATTTACTGATATAAACATCGAAATACTACAAACACGGCCACTCCCAGAAGGAACTTTGAAAAAAGAGAAGAAATGACATTGTTTCCTCTACGCCTACAGGACTTCTTTAATTACCAGTGAGCCATCAGCTGCCAGAGCAGCTCATGGTGATGGGTTCACAAAAAGGAAGAGAAGAGTACACAGTCTAAAATTAGAAATCCAAAAATCAATGTTAAGTGACCTAAGTATTCACTGACTCTACATCACTGCCTAGCTTTAACTTAATTGAGCTGTTTTCTTCCAAGCTTGATGGCACGGTAAAAGAAGGGCAGCTCAGAAGAGATGCAGAAATCCTTCTTGACTCGGATCTCGCATCTGCAATAACCAGATGACTTCTTCATATATACCAATTGTGTCTCCATGATTTCAAATGAGCTGTCGCAGCTCTGCGGATGTACCGACGCACGCTTAACAATACTCCTAAAGTTAGCATTTCATAGAGGATCAACCAGAAACCCAATTTTCCTTCTGCAGAAGAGACAAGGAAGGCACTACCTTACACAGGGGGCCTAAAAGCCATGGGTTAAATTCACTTCTGCTTCTGTCCTGCCATGCAATGTTTTCTAAGGCACTCCATCACCCGAACTAGACAAGAGCCTCCAAGGTCAAAATAGAGGATTAAAATTAAATGACCTGAGTCATTTTCGGACTTGATGATCTTGAAGATCAAATGATTTTACGATTCATCTATCCAGCTCTCTCCCTGCAGTACTGGCTGTTCCAGAGAATCCCCTCCAATGACAAGGGGAAGGGGGCAGCACGGCACATCCCACGCTCTCTCCCTACAGATAGTGCCCCAGCTTTGCTCGGTTACCTCGTCAGAGCGCACCAGGATTTTTTCCTCCAAGCGGTTCAGCATGCGTTCGATTGTGGACATGCGTTTGTTGAGCTCATGAATCTAGAGGAAAGGAGAGAGAGAGAGAGAAAAGGAGTGGAAAACAGACCAGCCACCACTGCTAGGACAGCAAGAAAACAGCTCAACCAGCAGAAGAAAGCAAGCAGCTAAGCACTGCCACTGGGGGTTGAGTTAAGACATTAAAAAATGATGTATTTAAAAACCAGCCCTGGATATGTTGACAAGCTGGAAGAGGTGCACAGCCTCTCCTCAAATCTGAAAAACTCAAAGCAGTGCTGAGTATCCATCGCACTTCCACTGAAGCATTGGTAGCTTTGATGCAGTGAACATAAAACCACACTACTGGCCCTGCTGTGTCCCTTGTCCAGACACAGGCTGTAACAAAGCCATCTTGTCATCGTCCACATGTTGCCCCTAATTCAAGCCAACATCAATTTCTGCTTCCTAAGTAACATGTTTTTCAAGCAGCTACTACCCCATCACACCTCTGCCAATACAGTGCTGGAAAGAAAAAGGGAAGGTGGGAGGAGAGAACTGTGAAAAATTCCAGATAGAAAACCTAAACCTGAATGTTTTCCCCAACACTGTGAAATTTTCTGAATTCTCCATACATTCATTTATCAAGATGCTTGCCCTTCTCTTCTTCCTCACTCTTCCAATCAAAAAAAGGGAAGAGAAAGAACGAAAGGGAAGAGAGAAAAGACAGACAAAATCTTGAAAATCCATGAGAAGTTACTTTCTATGCTCAAGAGCCAAGACAAATCTTCATGGCTTAAAGACTGAAAACATGAAAGGAAGCATCTTTTTTTTTTCCCCCTTTTATAAATGGAAGTTTTGCTTTCTTTCAAAAAAGAAGTCTTTCTCCTTTGATCCAAACAAATAAAGCACAAATTATGAGAAATACTGCCCATTTTATAATACAGCCTCCCACATCACTGCTGCCTCCCATTCAAAGGGGAATGAGGAGCAAGGGCAGTGAGTAAACGCAGTAACAAAGAGATGCGAGGGCTTGGCTTTGTTTCTATAACATTTCCATCCTCTCTCACTTAGTTTTTGTGCTTGCCTAGTTTTCGATTAATTAGGTCCTCAAAACAGCTTGGAGAGATTGTGTTTGCTTAAGGGAGGATGAATATAAAAACCTGACACTGGAGAACAGAGTGCTGTAATTACCAGCCCGACCAGAACGCATCTTTAAGCAGCATTAAACACGCAGGCAGGAAGCAATCCAACCCAATCCATCCCTAAGTGGTTTCTCAGTACTGTTTAATGCCTGACTTGCATTGCTCCTGGTGACAATGTCCGTGACGGGTCATCATCTTCAGAGGAAGGGACAGTGATGAACTGAGCACCGGCACTACCCTGTCTCCACAATGCAGAAGTTGGGAGAGGTCAGAGCGTAATGCACAGTCTGCTGTGGATGGGCTACAAGGCGAGGAGCTGAAGAGCTTGCTTCCGTTCTCCTTGCCAAGCAAGGCTGCTTTCAATGCGTGGTGATCATCCCAGTAGAGTGCATCCCCATCAGGGCCTGCGCCAGCCTGCACCACTCTCTGCACAATTAAGAGGTGGCAAACAGTGCTCTGTATTAAAACATTTCAAGTGAAAAAGCTTAAAACGCAGCCCACAGAGGAGGACATCACTTAGGGGAAACCATCACTTGCTGCTGGGGAGGGAAGACATGTTACTCTAGCAGAGGTACTGCCTCCAGGCTCTCAAATACTCAAGACTTCTAACAGGAGAGGAGCCAGAAAGCATCAAAGCTTTGGGAATCCAGAAACACTGAGCTCCCTTAAGGCACAGCAGAATGGCTTTTGGGGGAAAACTTGGTAAATTGGCACTATTCCTTGTGGCTTGACCCTGTTCCTACCTTGCTTCTAGGCAAAGACCCGCACAGTTACAAATCCAGGGCGCTTTTTTGCATCTCATCAGGTTTAAGAGGTTTTTATAAATAGTTTGGGTTTTTTCGTAAAAAAAAATATTCTAGCACTTTCAGCTCCTGGAGTCATGAGGTGAGGGAACAGCCTCTGCTGTTGTTTCCAGAAAAGTTAAGTTTCTTGTGTTTGGAGCTGAATGGTGTATCCTTTCCAGAATGAATGCAAAAGCGATTTTCAGATCAAACCTATTTTGACAATCGTGCACCTAAGGCAGTTTTAGTAAAGAGGGTTTTCCATCTGTGGGGTCAAAAGTGATGAAGGGCAAAGAGCTGAGCTCTCCAGCGCTTGAAACCTTCAGATGCCAACAGGATGTCTACCAGGAAAACATTGCTCTTGAAGCCAGGCTATGGGATTCAAGCAGGGTTAATGGGGGTTAACGAGTATGCTTCTTGACCCTACAGCCCACAGGCCAGTATCTGAAATCATCAAAGGGCTCAGCCTCTGAGACGCACAGCTCCTGGTTGACCAGTCGTACTCAGCCATCCTTGCTGTTCCCTGGGATGTCCCATCAGGAGCTGGGATACTCTAGAAGCCCTGATGATGGCGACATGACATACCTTGGGAAAGCCTGTAAACAACTCAAGAGAGAAGGGCCTTCTCTCTTCTTTGGGCTTGTACCTTGCCTCTCCTTGGCCAGTGGTGGCAACAATGCTCATGTGCGTGGTTCTGAGGTTAATGGTCCAGCACAGAGCCCGGTCCCTTCCTGCTGGATGAGGAGAAGGCTCAGCAGGAGGACGGTTGCTAGCTGTAAACACATCAGCAGCACAAAGGGCGGGAAGGATGAAGAGCTATTCAAGCTAATGAACAACATTGGCATAAGAGCAAATAGGGTTAAATTGGGAACCAGAAGTTGTCTTGTAACCATTAGAGTGAGAAGGCTCCACAGCAGCCTTCATACTGGTGTGATGGAGCAAACCACAAAACATGCTGGACTACCCTGCAGTGATAGCTTGCCCAGCTGATAGAGGAAGTCATCTGCAGCGTTGGTAGGAATTTGGCCCCATTTCCTCACTGTAAATCACGGTGCGCGTTTCATGCCCAATGTACTGTGGCCCCATTAAGGACACCCAGTCTGGGGTTCTTCCATTTACTGCTGACTGAAAAAAGAATGGCATTTACTAATGAAAACATGTGCTGGGAGAAATAAAAGTCAAAGGAAAGGTTTCCCTATACAGGGCACACAAAATGTGGTGCTGAGGGATGGTTGCGGCTACAGATCTCCCCATCGATTACCCAAAGCAGGGTGGAGGAGGTGCAAAATTACCAGCTGTGAGCAGAGACTGGCAGCTGGTTCCCCCCTTGTATCTGTAACCAAACACCACCCTCCATTACGCTGCTCAAGAGATCCGAGGGATGCTTTGCCATCCTGATCACCCACCATTTGCAAAGGTGGCAGCAGGAACTGCAGGTCCTTGCTGGACAACTGAAACAGAAGCTCACAGACTTTTCTGGCACTCTTCTCTAGGCTGTTCCCCCTATTACCACCATTCGAGACAGGTACGTGACAGGTTGTCCTGACCCAGTCCTACTGGGGCAAGAACACTAAAAGCTGCAAAAGAAAAAAAGGATCTTGATATTCACTAAATATCCCTCTCCAAACCTCTGTTTGATCATAAAGCTCCAGCGCATTCAATGGAAGAAAGCCTTTTTGGGGGCACAGAAAACAATAGGTAACTTGCAGATTAATGAGGACAAGCTGGAACATTAACAGCAATGACGTCAGGCTTGTCACTGTGCAAGCAGCATGGACAGCCTAAGCACTAACCAGTGCCTGATTTTCTCCTTGCCAGGACTGCAAAAGTGGAAAGACTGGAAGGAGGACCTGGGAGAGGAATCACAGAGCTCCAGTGTGCTGCTGCAACATCCTAAAAGGGCAGAGAAATGTCTATTCTTCCTCATATTATACCTTAAATACACCTTCCTAGGTCTCAGTCCTGCTCCACCTTGGCAGGACCCTCATGACACAGAGGGCAGGATATGGTCTGGGCATTCATCCTGCTGGCGTCATGCAATAGTGATATGATACCTAGATGAGCCAGCTCCTAGGTCATCCTGCAGGCCCACTGTATTGCCCTGGCAATGCAAAGTGACTACATCCCCAGCTTCTTCAGTTCCTGAGCTGAAGAGGAAGAGGGATCTGGAGTCTACAGAAATCTGGGACCCACTCTGTTCCCTCTTGAACTTGCCCATGGGAAACGTGGCCACCAAACCACCCCTGTGCTGAAGGAGAAGCAGTTGTGTGGATACTTAGGACACACCAGCTCTTCTGCTCGTGCTCCACATCCATTCTGGCCAGGAGACAACCCTGGTTGCACCCTAGTTTCTCATCACTGCTTCTCTTCTCCGAACCATCTCTCATCTCGCAGAAAACAGGTGCTGTTTATGGCAAGAGAGTCTTGGACACAGACCTGGTCTCACAAAGAGGTTCAACAGCTGTTTGGTACCTGATTCCCAGAGTGGCTGACGTTCTCCTGGGAGGAGGCTCTGCTCCGGCGTTTCGTGTGATGGGATGCATAGGCAGGGAACTGGGCTCCCTTCAAGTCCTCATCAGACGTGTCCATATCTGCAGAGTATCGTGGCCGGGGCTGGTCATTCCAGGAGCTGCCTTTGGAGAGAGAAGGCTTCAGCACAAAGGTACAAAAGGTTTATACCCTTGAATTCCTTTCCAGACGTTGGTCCCATCCTTAAGACAAACAAATGATAAGGCACTTCTTCAGATCACACTTTTATCCTTTGGCAGGAGATGCTTCTGCAAGAGATATCAAGGGGGTGGCTTGGGGATGGCTGCACTGAACCAGGCTGCAGTTCCACTTGCTGTGGCCACCTATCTCCGCAGGGTTCGACACAGTGCTGCTGAGCTAGCAGTGGTCCCAAGGAGCATCATCCTTGCTTTCTCATGCCCTGAAGAACCAAGCCTCTCACCACAAACTGCTACTACCTTCCTAATTCTGTTGGAGTCCAGGTTTGGACACTGCCCTTCGTACATTGTCCAAGATGTTTAGGTCGGGCTAGAGAGGCACCAGTCTAGGATGGAACATTTAAAAAGAGTGAAAAGTCGCCTTTTTAAGAGAGAATTTCAAATGAGACAAAAACAATGGAGAACATGGAATTAAGAAACCAGAGGGCCCTGCTGCTGTGTCACTCCAGCAGGGCTCAGAGTGGTCATTTGAACACAGTAAGGATTACCCAGCATTCCCTAGTGCCCTGAAAATACAGCCAAGCAGTTGGAGTTGCCTCCAGTTCTTGTCCAGTCTTACTCCAGTTCAAGTCCCCTTAAAACATGAAACTTTCTGCGCACACAAGGCAAAGGTGCTGAACTCATCTCACGCTGCCTGCAGGAGGAAACACATCCTATTGTTTCTAGTAATGTCCATTTGATTGTATTTGATTTCTACTCTGGACAAGATCGGTAGGTATGAAAGGGATTGGACACTTTAATGAGAACCCCTCTGGCTTTGAGAAAGGAGTTTGTTGAGAATAAGACCAGCCCATAACAAGTAAATAACTTTGGTCAATACTTTCATGAGAAAAATCACCTTTACAGATGGATATTTTGCTTGACCCTCAAGCCTTAGTGTCTTTGAGGCTGTTCAAAAAAATACCAAAGGTATTTTCGTTTTGGTCCAACTCTTGCAGCCACTTCTCCTCAAAAGGATGTAAGTGGAGCCTGGCCAGAGACACCTACCAGGTTTTGCATTTCTTTCCAGGCTCCTTCTCCGTGAATTGACAGTGAGACGAACCTCCGTGCTGAAGTGTTGCTCTGGAGGGTTCACGCCTTGTCCCTGTTCCTGCAAGACGTGGTGGAAGACGAGATCTGCATCTGTGATCCTGGACTCCTTCTGGGACACATCTTCAGCTGAGTTGGGGAAATCTGTGAAGGACTGAGAGATGAGGGTTGCTGCTGAGCAGCTGCCCGTGAGGACTCCTTTCCTCTCCAGACCTTTGCTAACAGCTCATGGCTTTATCCTCCAATCCATACACGAATTGACCTTTTATGATGCCAATTCCCAATAATCCGGGTTTAAGACTTCTTTACCTTGCTGATCAGCCCTGAGCAATACTTCTCATCACTACCAGGGGGCACTGTTAATATTTACAAGAACCAGGCACAGAGTCCCTTCAGACCGGCTGTGAAAAATTCTGGCCTTTCAAAGCACCACTTCATTTTGCTTAATCAAACACTAGCCACTTCCTGCCCCACAAATAATCTGCCACCGATAAACCTGATTCAGATGATCTCGACCAAGGCCAGCCCTCCCTAGACTCACATTGAATTTTGCTGCATAGAGACGGGCTTAGAAACAGAAAGAATGAGTCTACTTATTTGCCCCTAGTTCTTATCAATTGATGTGAAGTTGTGCCCATTGTTTTGTTAAAAGCCTTTGTTACACACCTCAACACACCCTACTTCCACCCAGGAGTGGAGTTTAAAGTATCACAGTATAATTATCAGGAAGAAGGAGCTGTTTCATGTTTTGAAAGTGAAATTTCAACAGGAAAGGCGAACAGGAGCAGCCCAAAAAGCTTGATATGAAACACCTCAGGCTGGAGGAAATTTTGCCACATCCAATGCAGCCACATCTTTGTTATTGCCCACAGTTAGAAGGTGGGGATGGCTGGACCTCAGTCCTTGGTTGGGTCACAGGGCACACCTCACTGCAGTTATTCATGCTCGAGCTGTCTGTGTGTCTTCCTGGTTAGGAGCTCTTGACACTAAGACATATATATAGATCCCTATATGGAAATAACCAGTGTTCATGCAGGCTTTGTTCTCCCCATGTTCTCCACTCTGACTCATGGGGCCCCCCACTCTGCAGGTGCCATCACTGCAATCATGCTGTCTCTGTGGGATTCATCTTCCCAACCTCACAAAGGTTGTGTGCCCCATGAAGCTGCCAGTCAACCACGTCCCCAGTGACACCACATGGCAAATCGAGTCCTGAATTGAATGGGATGATGGGAGAAGAATCTGGTTTCATTTTGTCTCTTGAGCACTGAACCTCCCAAAAGCTCGCTGGAAACTAGGGTGTCCCATAGCCTTGGGACAGCACAAGAAAACCACTGTCTGCAGAGAGCAAAGAAAAGGGTGGGGAGAAGCCCAGAGAACCTCTTGCTATCTCATCTTACCGCTCATCCTTGCTTCAGTCAGATGTCATACTCCTGACTGCCTGAAGCAAAGGACTTGAAACGAAAGAAGAGAGAGCAAGCAGGGTTATGGAGAGCAAGAATTAAGACCATTGCCTTTCAACACCAGCTGAAGGAGGTTTTGATAGCTGAAGGAGGAGGCAGCAGATGTACCAAGTAGGAAAGGAACCCCCCAGCACTCTCCCAGTACCTGGAAAGTGTCCGGACTGCTGGCTGCTGGAGAGAGCTGCACAGACTGGCGACGGGACTGAGCAGAGTAGTCCGAGTCCAGTTCAAAATCAAAGGGATGGACAGACAGCAGGCGCTTTGTCTTGCGCATCTTAGTCAGCATAGGAAGTGCAAGAAAGGAAAATTCAGCATAAACCACAGTTGACCTTTAAGAAAGGGGGAGGAAGGGCCCTAATCTTCTTAGTTTTCCCAGACCAAAGCAAGGCTCCTGCTTTTGCAGAGAACGTTTGGGTCTGATATTGTCCTGCTTGCAGGGAGCCAGGTATATTGGGCAGTATGTGCCAATGCTGGAGTCAAGGATATGTGGGTTCCTGATTTCCACAGTGTCTGGCTCAGGACTGTGGCCGTGAGCAGTCACTAAGAAGTTCTGTTCTAGTTCATAAACACACTATGGGAAAACTGAGTCAGGTTACAGTTCAGAGTGATTCAGGAGACACTTTTGAGACATGAAGCATCTCCACATCTTCAGCGAGCGGATGCTGTGGGCAGATCTCCCTAGATATTCGGGAGACCATCAGCTGCCTTGGGGCAGGAGCAGCTCGGACAAACCTCCAAGACTTCAGAAGCAGATCAAGATGATTAAGTGATCATAGACTCAGAAAAAAAACAGGAAATAACTCAATACATTCAGGAACCCAGCTGTGTTTTGCTGCTCTACCAGGTATCTCTTCGCCTAACAAAAAAACCCAAACAGAAACAGCTGGTTTCTCATTATACGGGTAGGAGCTGGGACATTTATTTCAACTGGGGGCATCCTCAGTGTCAGGACTAGGTTTTTTTCCAGAGGCCAAGTGTTTGTGATTTTAATGACTTGGTTGTTTCTACATAAACTGAGAGGGGAACTCGTCTCAGAGAAGGAAACCAGAGAGAAAGGCCCAATTTTGAACACGGAATAGAAAACCACCGCTACCACCACCACCCAAGGCAGGCCAGCAGCAGCTCAGGGCACAGAGTGAGACAGAAGGTGCCCTGGAATGAAACGCTTACTCTGCTGTAGCACTCTGCTTCAGCTCCATGAAGGATGTTGTCTTCATCATCACTGTGATCTCCAATGTCACCGCTGGTGAGAAGTTGGGATTCACCTGGAGGGGAGACAACAGCAGCTCCTGCACCCCATTCCTGAAGGAATTAAGTCCTCACACTGGTGGTCACACCAATGCGTTTTTACGTGAGGTCATTACATGAGGTGAAAAATTTCAGATTAGAAATATTCCCCAATTATTTTTTTTTCTTTTTAATTTCTTTTAACATACTACATTATGGCCAGTGGGCTGTGCAAGTAGAGGGCAGGGGTCAGTGGATGGAAAAGGGACAAGAACATCTTAAAGTAGCCCCAGTGCTACAACTGGCATGCAGAAACCACTGTCTAATGTCTGTAGGGTAAAAATTTTTTTGGGTGCAGCTCTAGGCATCTCTTAGCACTTGATCTTGCAAAAGTTGGTCTGGCCTCTCATTGTTTGGCATTCCAGTTGTGTGCCATCACAGCTGTGGAAGTGACCACTGCAGGGAGATGAAAGGCACCTGCACCACAGAAAGCACCCTGAGTTCCTCCTGGGTGACTCCAGTGTTTGAAATCACTACAGCCCAACCCAACATGGCTCTGCTTCTGCTATACCTGGTTCCCACCATCCAGCTCCACTATCTATCAGTGACCTGTTCTTTCCTGAGTCCGTATCTCTGTACCCAGATCACTGCCAAGCCCAGCAGCACATTGGGAGCAGCGCAAATGCCACATCAAGTCCAAAGTCAAGGTAGGCAAATTGCTCTTTCTTATATCAAATGGCAAGGTGCAGTGAATCTTTTCTGTAAGGGCTCCTAAGAACCCAATCTGAAGTCCCAAATTCGGTGGGTTCCTTAAGAATATAGTCAGCTTTAAGCATATGATGTAGGTGCATTGAGATGATGAGTACTTGCAAGCTTCAAGCTTGATAAATAAAAGTCCTATTGTTTCCAACTCTACTCTTGGAGACCTCATGTGTACTGCAGTTCAAGAAATGAACATTACAGTCCACTTCCACTGCACTGAAGAGATGTCCTCCTTGATCCAGCCACACCAAATCATTCTGGAGTGCCCATAGTCAGAGGGTGCAAAGAGAAAGACATTGGAAATCTCTCATGAACTGCAAGCCACCTGCTGCAATTCTCTTTTTTACTTACTGTTAATGTCTGGCAGGCTGTAAACTCTATCATGAAGACCTAAATGGAAAGAAAAATGGTGGAAAAAATAAATAAGCACATTTTCTTCAGGTACCTTGCAGAGAACAAGCATCAGAACTAATGTGAACTGGAATCCTCATTCTCTAGCCATCACAAGGCACAGTCATCAAAAAGGCTCTTTAAAGAGAACAAAACAGGCACTTGGAGGCAGGACATGACTTTTAAAAGTCAAAGAGCTCATTGCCACCACTTCCACATTCCTGATGCAACGTGCATGTGATTGCAGCAGCAGAGGACGACACAGCCAACAGCAGATGGCCACGCAGAATGCGGTAGTCTCACATCATTCTGTTGTTCTTTCTGCAACCAGAGAGGTATGTCCCAGGAGGAGATTCTTGCTTGCTCAAGAGTTTGGCCAATGCACCGGTGTTAATGAAGCAGTAACACCAAAATCACCTCTTTTTGAAAAGGCATCAGAATCGTAATTTAAAGAAGACTAACACACCCTCACGCTTGGTTAGGTTTTCTCTGGGATTGTCCTTTCAGTGCGGTCTGATGGATTTTCAGACTGAATGCTGCATAAATTGTCTCTCAGTCCATTCATTTCACATTCAATGCCACTACCCTCCAGGCTTTTCCTGATATTTCTGCTACAAGTGGTCTGGATGAAAGAATAATTGGAGTAGTTGAAATCAACGCATGTCTGTGGTATTTGTGCTAACTTCTCTGTGGCTCCTCAACGTGGGCCTACAAGAAAGCTGGGGAAGGACTTTTAGGGATAGGATAAGGGCTAGCGGCTTCAAACTGGATGAGGGGAGATTTAGATTAGATATTGGGAAGAAGTTCTTTACTGTGAGAGTGGTGAGACACTGGCACAGGTTGCCCAGGGAAGCTGTGGATGCTCCATCATCGGATGTATTCAAGGCCAGGTTGGATGGAGTTTTGAGCAACTTGCTCTAGTGGGAGGTATCCCTGCTCATGGCAGGAGGCTTGGATCGAGGTCATCTTTAAGGTCCCTTCCCAAACCATTCTATAGATGGGAATAAAATCCATGTTGGTTTTCAAAGGCAGCAGGCAAAGAAGAGGAGGAGCTGTATAAATGGTAACCAGCCACTACCCAGTAAATAATATCGTATTAACAACAGCTCTCAGCATATGATTATGCACTATTGGACCAATATCAGCATGCAGGCCACGAGACTTTTAAAACAAAGTACTAGATATTCTCAAGTCTGCAGTAAAAACGTAAACCTTACAAGAAGGAAAAAATCCACCAGGAACATCTATACTGCTGTCAGTGTGAACACGCAGTTCTGAACGGCTCCTTCCTCCCCAAAATGTTTTGAATGGTCTCAGAACAATATGGTACTCAGAGCAGCATCAGTGTTGATGTTCCTCCCTTGATGCATCTCAACACAGCGCGGCACAGAGGCCCAGTGCGCAGCAGGGCAGGAGAAACTCCAGCGCTCCTTCTCACCTAGAAATGTGGAGTTCAGCCCTGGCCCTGGCTGCAGCCTGCCATAGAGGGACTGCAGCACTTTGGCGCTTCCAAACCTCTTGAAACGGGATCTCACGTGTTCATAGTACCACTCCAAGGAACCGATCTTCACGATCCTGCCCAAAGAGAAGATGCACAAACAGGTGAGCCAGGCCAGCCATAGAATCACAGAATCATTTAAGTTGACAAAGACCTTTAACATCATTAAGTCCAACTGTTAACCCAGCACTGCCAGGTCAACACTAAACCTTGTTGCTCAACACCACATCTTACACGGCTTTTAAATCCCTCCAGGGATGGGGACTCCACCACTGCCCTGGCAGCCTGGGCCAGAAATGTTTCCTCATGTCCAACCTAAACCTCCACTGGTACAACCTGAGGCCGTTTCCTCTTGTCCTATCACTTGTTCCTCGGGAGAAGAGACTGACCCCACCTGGCTCCAACCTCCATTCGAGGAGTTGTCAAGAGTGAGAACATCTCCCCTGAGCCTCCTTGTCTCCTGGCTGAACAACCCCCAGGTCCCTCAGCCGCCCCTCACAAGACTTGTGCTCTAGACCCTTCACCAGCTTCATTACCCTTCTCTGGACACATTGCAGCCCTTCAATGTCCTTCTTGGAGTGAGGTCCCCAAAACTGAACCCGGTATTTGGGGTGCAGCCTCACCAGTGTCCAGTCCACCAAGATGATTCCTGCCCCGGTCCTGATGGCCACACTAGTGATAATACAAACCAGGATGCTGGTGGCCGCCTTGGCCACCTGGACACAGGCTGGCTCAGCTGTAGACAACACCCTGAGGTCCTTTTCCACCGAACAGTTTCCAGCCGCTCTTCCCCCATCCTGCAGCATTGAAGGGGGTTGTTGTGACCCAAGTGTAAGGCCCAGCACTTTGCCTTGTTGAACCTCTCATAGGCCTCAGCCCATCGGCCCAGCCTGGACAGATCCTTCTATAGAGCCTCCCAGCCCTCAAGCAGATCAACATACCCCCCCTAACTTGGTGGCATCAGCAAACTTACTGAGGGTGCCTCGATCCCCTTGTCCAGATCATGAAGATATTAAACAGAACTGGCCCCAGTACTGAGCCCTGGGGAACACCACCTGTGACCAGCCACCAACTGGATTTAACTCCATTCACCGCCACTCTTTGGGCCTGGCCATCCTGCCATGCTCATGCTGACCAGAACATCATCCAGAAACTGCCTCTGAGCAAAACTGCAGCTTTTCCAACCAGAATAAAGGGATGCTGCACTAGGGCTACTCTTCTTGACCCTCAATACCAAGTCTCTCCTTGCACCCCCTCGCCCTCCATCACAGGTGTGGTACCTGGAGAGGCGGCAGGGATCGCAGACCCAGCCTTGCTCCTTCTTGTTGTAGCGGCTGCAGCTCTTGCAGGTGTAAAAGCGGCAGTCCAGGCACTGCCGCTTGCTGTTCAGCAGGAACTTGAAGGGCTGGAGGCAGTGGATGCAGTGGGTGTCATTGAGGTGGGACTGATTTGTCAGGAACTCTCTCTTGCTGCTCTCCTGGTCGATCTTGCATTTCAGCTCCCTGCAGAAAACATCCCAAAACACGGGAACTTGTTTTTGTTATTATTTCATCACGAACTCTCACATGGCAAATGCCATCATGCCTCAATCATTTCAGGAACGATTTTCCAGGGAACATCCTGAGTCCTGCAGCTTGTGGAAACAGCTGTAGGGCAAATCTAGTAAATAACATATCACGAGTTAAATAAGCTGGAAAAAGAAGTAGACTGCAGATCCCGGACAGGTTACTATATGTAAGGATCTGTTGCTGTTAAATTTAAGATTAGATTTGGCTGTGCCAAAACCTGTCCTGTTTGCTTCATGGGATAGTGGTCATAAATCCCAGGAGAACAGCTCTTCTTGAAGTCTCTGGCTGCATCCCAATCCAAGCCAATCTTTGAGCTTGAAGTCCAGCTGTGAATTAGAAGCTTTATGGAATTCTCAGTTTAGAAAAAAAAAAAAAAAAGAAAAAAAAGGGGGAAAAAAAGGAATCTGAGATTAGAAAGGATTAAAAGGGATTTTGTTCCAGTCTTTCAGTGCTAAATTCAGCAGACACTTTTATTAAGGGCTGAAGATGTGCAACAAGGTCCTGGCTGTTCAGAGGACAGGAGGAGATGCTCATGACAGTCCCATGAAAGTCTGACCAACACAAGTGCTTTCCAAGAGCCTTCTCCTGGCAGTCCATCACTACAGGCTTCCTTTACTATCCAGACCTGGCTGCTAGAGCAGATCCTTATGCAGGAAGGTGCCTGTATGAGGCTGAACCCGCAGTGACAGCCAGGGACAGCTAAAAAGCCTGTTGAGCTGCTGGGAGCCCACTATTCTACTCAAAAGCTTTCTGTTTGTTCTCCACGCCTCAGCTATGTTTGCCTTTGGGGCTATGGCCAAGAGGCAGTGTTTGACTTGTAGGGAAGGTTCTAGAAGGTTGTTTTCTGTCTAGGCAGGGTTAGGAAGATGCATTTTCCAGTGCAGAATACAGCCTGGGCCAAAAAAATTCAAGCAACCACATCTAGAGGCTGCTTCAGGAGCACAGCATGGATCACAAGGCTTCTGGCGACGCTCCTAGTGCCCCCCAGGCATTGAAGAGACAGGCTGATGCCAGAGTGACTGCAGCAGGAGCCTTGCTGGCCTGGCAGTGTGGTGCCAGGATATCCATGGGAGCGGTGAGTTGGCTGGTGGTGGAAACACCATGAACGTCAGTCAAGATAATCTCTGTTTAACCAAATCAGTTTGCACATTAGGGATCAGCTCTTGGCTTTGGTTGTTTTTTTTTCCAGGGGAGACTTTTCTCGCTGGCTGGCTGCCAGCTGAGCAGGTTGTATTTGGTATTATGGGAAGCAGCTTGCATTAACCAACGATCTGGGATGTGTAAAAATCACTGCAAAGACTGAACTGGGCAGCTACATTTAATATTCATTTACTCACCATCCTAGCATTGTTTGGAATGGCCTGGAACAAATGTCCGGCAGTAAATGTAGATATGGCTACTGAAAACAGTCCCCCAAACAGAAAAACCTGGAGTTGGGCCCAGCACTCTTTTTCCACTCCTGTGCTAACGCTGTTTCTAGCAGGATCTGATCTTTCACTGGACTGCTTTTTCTGGTTCCCAGAGACTGGTTGGATCCCTTCACCTCCCCCTCCCTCACCCACAAAACCTGACAAGGGAAGGACAGGTCTCAGCCAAACCAGTTTAAAACCCACAGGAACCGCACATCTCTCGTCTCCTCTTGCCAGCAGGAGCACAACCCAGCCCTTTCCCTGCTCTTCTCATGGCAGAATAAATCAGCAGCAGCCGGATGCCAAATTGCAATGGGGTTGATCTAGCCGAGCTCCAGGAGAGACGCAGGGAGTCGTCCCCCCTAAAACGGGGCTGCTTGAAGGGATATGTATGAAAGGAAGCAAGGAGAGCCCCCACAAAGTAGTCATTATTCAATTTCTCGGGCAAAGCATTACCCTCGCATGGCTGTGCAGTTTCTGGCCAGTCAAAGCCTTTGTCCTCTGCTGGTGAATAGCTTCTGCCAAAAAACAAAATGCAGAGAAGCAGCAGAAAGTGAAGCAAAAGACCAAGCTGGAGGGGGAACATTTCTTCAAGGTTTGCAGGTTGAGACAAGCCCAGTGAATAGAAAAGCAAATGAATAGAAAAGCAAATGGGGCTAGTCAGAGCCCAGGGAGCAGAATGAATGGCTGCAGGGTCTCCCATAATGTCACATCATGTTCCAGCTTGTTAAAGGCAGAAGAGGTTCATGTAGCTGTGTCCAGCATGCAGGTGCGCAGCAGACTTTCCCAGACTGGTGGTCTGATCTACGCCAGATATTACAGAAATAGCTGATGTATAGTCTTAGCTGAGCCTGTGGAGAGAGGCAACCAAGTCTTGGACTGAGTGACACGCTCTAGCCTAGAGACTCGGGCGGTGCCAGGCTCAGCTTGGTTGGCATCAGCCCTCAGCATGGCAGAATTAAACAACAAAGTGAAGAAAAAAGTAAAACTGTGACTGGTGGGACAGAGGGAAATGCTGCTTAAGAGAAGAGACAGAAGCCAGACAGAAGCCTCCAAAGACTTTCCCTCCCCCTTACACCTCCTATACCACGGCACTCAATTTGGGAGCCTCCTGGGCATCAGAGCAGATCCAGATAAACCAGTCTGACGCCAAGGTCAAGTAGGTAAGGAATTCACCTCGCCCACTTCTCTGCTGCAGGGTACAGCAATGTCTGTCCCCACCTCCTTCCTCCAGGCAGAGCTCAGATCCAGCACAAGGGAGACTTTCACCCTTTTGAGGCTGGTAATTTTTTTAAACACCCTTGTCTGATCTCTGTCCTTCGCTTCAGAGTTACCAGCAGAGAAAGGCAGTAGATGATGATACTGAACTATCTCTGCCTCCTACACAGGCTGGGTTTTCTTCAGCAAAAAAAATAATCAGAAGGTTCAAAAATATATGACTTCTTGTGGCTAATGGGAGATAAACAGAGAGGCTCCCACACAGCCTTGTGTGGAAACCCATGACAACGGCAAACTTTTGGGGGTGCTTTGACAGCTCAGATGCAGACAATCCCAAATGAAGAAGGATGACTCTCACCCCTCACCTTTCCCTTTGCATCTGATAGAGGAGCCAGTGAGATATCAGTCCCCAGGCATCACCATGCCATTGGCACCAGCCCTGGCTCACAAAATTCAGAGCTGGGAGGGTGCAAGGGCCCAGCGAGAACATGACACTGCTCAAATCCAGCCTGGAAGCACTGGCTGTGCCGTTGGGGTAATGACAACTTGGTCAAACCCTGAACAGGGATGTTGCAGCTTCTCATAATAAGACATCACTAACTTCAGTGCCTGACATAGTTAATGAACAAGGCCCAGGCTCCCACAATTTCTCATGCTCAATGTTTAATCTCATCTGACTGAACATTTTTTGAACAGCGCTTTTGTCAAATGCCCTGTTTGTAAGAACTTACAAGATACATCCATTTGCTGCTCTAGTGATTTTCAGTCTTTTCCCAATCTATGGCCCACTAAAACTTTCCCAGGACCACATAGATCCCTGTAGAGTGTATTAAGGGCTACCACAGTAGGTTTACTACTCATCTCAGTTATTTTTTCAGAATCCTTCAAGAGTCTGTGGACTCCCAGGACCCGCTGAATACCCTTCCTGTCCTAAACACAGGAGAACCATCAAAGGATGCAAAAGCAAGGGAGCCAAATCGCATCATCTGCTCCGAGGTAAAGGTCTCCTCGTGAGAGCTATGCCAGAGTCAAGCCTCACAAAGGCATTTCCCGGGCAGGGGGCCAGATATCAAACCACTGTGGTGACACCGACCTGCGTCGTCACTAATGGCACAACGCCAGTTTGTACCTTTGTAGCCTCAGCGTGTCACCTTGCTGCTGATAACATAATCTATTAACCACCAAGTTTAATTTTAACAGACACTTCCTGGCTGTTCCTCCTTGCCCGCAGTCTCAGTGCATTGCTTTATTTCTACAATCCATACGTGACGGGACACGCAGGGATCTGCGGCGTTGGCTTGCTCGCACCCAACCCCACGGACCACCAGATACTCACTCCAGCCGTTCCTCCTCTTTCTTTCGCAGATTAAAGTCCCGTTGGACAACTTCCCAAACATGTTTGGCCTCTTCATCGGTTAGCTTGGAGAGGTCCAGCTTCCTCCCCATCTTGTCCTGGCGAGGGTTGAAGCTGGTCCCGTTACTTGCTACCCTGTGCACTCGCTCTCCCGTCCCCTGGGATGCTGTCGGAGAGGGAAGAATTCAGCCCCACCTCTGTCACCGCCCGTACAAACGGGGCAGAGTCGGAGCTGCGGGCGGGCCAGCCGGCTCCTGGCAGCACCGCAGCCGGTCTGCCGGCCGATCCTGCCCCCGAAAATGGGCGGCGAGCAGGCCTGGCGCAGCGCCTATCGACTGTGGGGACTCCTCGTCACCCAGGCAGGCAGCCCTGCCTTTCCCCGGGGTCCTGCCCAGAGCTGCAGGCAGCTCCAGACCTCGTCCGCCTGGCTGGGTTTAAAGGAGACGTTTCCTCGCAGATTAGCCGCCTGCTTTATGCAGGGTGCACGAATCAAACGAAACCTTCAAATGCCTCCCCGGGGAAGGCAGGCCACGGGGTCTGGGAGGAGGCTGAGCATCCCTGGGAGGAGCTGTGCCTGCACACCCAGGGAGACTGGCTCCATCATGGTGGGTCCTGCCCCATCATGACCGCCTGCTGCCCGCTCCCCGGCCCTTCGTTCTGTGCCTGATCTTATTAAACTAATTTTTCCTCCCCCAACAGCTCTGTAAGGAAAAATCAACAGGATCTGGCTTCCTCCCACCAGCACAGCCATCCCGCATTTGCTAACCACTCTCACAGCAATTCAGGAAGCTGAGCTTTGCTTGTAGCAAATAGCTTAATTAGGAGGCAGTGCTCCCCTCCTTTATAGTGAGCAAGAAAAGGTGGTTTGACAGGATTTTAAAGGAAAACCCTAAACATATTGCATACCCAAAGGGATACAGATTGTAATAATCCAATTACCAAAGCTGATCTCTTGCACAGTAAAACATTCCCTGTGTCTTTAAGCAGGAATTCCTCAGACCTTGAATATTCAAAGAAACTTGTTTCTTATCTTCAGAGCAAATATAGACACTAATCACACTTTCCCCGCCCCCCTCGACAGATATCTAAACAGGGAGCAAGACGGCAAAAACGAAGAGCAAAACTATTTTGCCTGGTGGGACCAGCCTCCCTGTGCTCCCTGCACTTGTCCACGGGTGCAAGGAATTATCCGCCCCAGTAACTCACTTGAAACAAAGATTAGATTAAATTAAACTCTATGAACAGAGCCAGGAAAGGATTTTTAAACCCAAACTTGGATAAATTTTGTGCAGAAAAGGTGATAATTGTTAAGCTTGTTTATCAGGAATGCATGATCTTTGCTGGAAGTCAGAAATTGATTTCTAGCTCCTCTCCAGTAAAGATTCAGTCCCAGTAAAAGCAATTAGTTTTTTGGCAGAAGCCAGACATCAGTTGAGCTGCTCCTTACATAAGCATATTTGAGAGCCTGTGCGTGTCCCACTGCATCTGAACAGCGGAGCAGGTCAATAGATACTAATTAACATCACAACGAGACCCTGTTCCAGGGCCTGTCTGTACAATTGCGCCAGGAGCTCCAGCCCTGGGCTTTGGTCTGTCCAGATCTGAATACTTTCTTCTCTGAAAAGATAAAGAGATTGCATAAAATCAGAAAGATGTGACCTGCTATGTAATGAAAATGAGAAAAATGCTAGTGCTCAGCAGTACTAGTACCCACAAAAAGTGCCGCTTTTGCCAGAAAACCACCTTGTGGGAAACATCACAGATCCACAGAATAAATTCCAAATATTCTGTTGGCCTGGGAACTGCATCTCTTTAGAGCAACTTTCCTCCCCCTGCTCGGTGGTGTGTGTACTAGCAAAACAAGACCTTTTTTTCCTCCTCTTTCAAAGTAGTTTGTCGAATTTTGTAGCTGTCCAGTCCCAGCAATCACCAGCTTCCAGCAAATCTCTGCTTTGAGAAGGATCATTAACCCCGCTTGCCCACAGCTCTTTCTCCCATCACCCAGTCATGAATAAAGGCTCCCAAACTCTTATGAACTTATGGAAAAAGAAAAAAACAACACCACTGAAACAAGGAGAGCGCCACTCACACAGACACTACCACATGATGCAGGGCCAGACAGTATTACGTGAAGTTGTGGTGACCACGCTTGCATGGGGTGGAAGTTGGGAGCAGGGACACAAAGGACAACGCGAGTTATGTGTTTCCTACTAGCTGGAGTCTCAACCAGACCTCACGCCTAGTTGAGTTGGGCGTCTGGGCACCTGGGTGGCCAAGTGGGAGAGAGAAGTGTTACAAGCTAAGCCTCTCCTGGGAAACCAGGTATCGATGGACATTGGTCTCGATTTCTGATATTCAGTCTTGCCAGATGATAGAAGAATAGGATTTCTAGGGTACAGAAACATGCCCTTCTAGATTCAGGGCTACTCTTTTAAAAATAATGTTCACATGAGCTGTTATCTTTTTAGTTCTCAGTAATCTTTTGTAAGACAACTGTGAACTGATACATAGGACAAGTGGCCTGGACCTTCTCCAGAAGTACATTTTACAGTGTTCTTTCCTGTTAACTGAAAGTAGACCCATAAGCAGAGATCAACATAACTGATGGGTGAAGACACTCTTTAGTCACTTCTAAAAAGAGCAAGTGCCACTCCAGTAAAACCAGCCAACGCTCTCACTCCCCCATCCTCATTTTCAGCCTGGCATCTTCCAGAGCAGAAGACCCTGCTTGGCCAAACCAAGAGAAAAAAACCCAACAGTTCCTCAAAGTATAACGTATCTGACTTTCCAAACAGCTTCCCCCGGTGCTGAAGAGGGGAGAGGTACCTACACAAGGTTCTCACTATCCTGAATGTAAAAACAGCGTTGGAGCATGCAGGTAGCCACAGCAGAAACAGATGGTCAAAGGACACTTGGGAGATGCAGGAGAAGGACAAGTTACACTGCCTCCACCTCACACAAGCAGTGCTTTGTGGTGGATCACTGTGTTGGGACAACTGCAGCAGAGCATGGTGCACCTGCAGCCTCAGAGGTGGGATAACAGGGTCTTACAGGCAACAACTGGCAGGCTGGTGGGTATAAGCCGCTGAAATGATGCTCAGGTAGTGGACTGATCGACAACAGCGCTAGCTTAAGCTTTGATCCTCACTCCACAGACGACTCTAATAGGTGTTTTGGCTCCCATCAGCAAAGGGTCATCCCAAGCACCTGACCACGCTAGAGTGATTTCCAAAAGTCAGGTCGAGTCAGAGCAGGAGCATCTACCAGCAGCTCTAGCTCATCTCCAACCCACAGGCAGAGAGAACGCAAGACCCTTATTCACAGGAGTATAGCGAAAGCAGGGCAGCTCCAACACACAAGGCAGCAGCAAACATCTCGCTGCTGACCCTAAGGAAGCCTTTACTGCTGGTAGAGGTGCCTCTGCCTCTTCCACTACCCTGCTGCAATCATCTCCGAGTCATGAGATCTCTCAGGGCTGGGATGACATTCCTTCTCCCTTCAGCTTCTTGGCAGTTTTATAAAGACCTCTTATCATCCCCATCAAGCTGGAGCAGAACAAACAGGATGGGGAAGGGGTGTACAAGGCCACCACTATTCTTGTACATGGCCCACGAGGGATTGTTACGGGTTTTCTCTATTAATAAGACTGTTTAATTATGTTGCAGTGTGACCACATCTCATTTGGAATCACCTCAAAAGCCTTGCTTAAAGAAAACAGCCATGCAGCGTTAATTATCATGGACAATGATGCTGTGACATCTGTTGCAATTAGCAAACTACCATCACCAATGACTTGAAAACAAAGTTTGTGGAGAATCGTTTACAGGTTGGAAGCTGTAAGGACATTTTCCCTAACAATGGGAATGTTATGGAGATTTAGTCTGGATGATAGCTCAGCAGGATACATGATCTCTCCCTTCTCTTATCTACCCCCATTCCTCTAATATAGATCTAATCATGTTTTTGATGGATTGTTCCACAAACCTACTGTCAACCTGACATGAGAAGTGCTGCATCTTTGTTTACAGAGGGGACTATGCACCAAAACCCAATCCAGGATCGCCACACTGCCCTCATATCACTCACAGCCCTGTATTCCCATGTGTTAGGAATTGTATCTCCTTTCTTCACCTGTTTTACCAACACAAGCGAGATTGAATCATCTCTATTCTGTTTCCTGCTTGCCTTCAGAAAGGAGCAAATGCCACAACCTCTATTCACCACTTAGTGCCTTAACATGAAAGGAAACCCAGACACTTGCCTAACAAAAATCTATCTGGGAGAATTCCCACCTGGGAGAATTCCCACCAGAAATTGTTTCGTTTTTTTTCACGGGAACAGAATTTTCCCTCGCATGGTCCTGTGGGAATGCATCATTTGCAGTGATCAAGAATAAAATTCAAGCTTCTGCCTCTGGGCAGGTGGTAAAACATCCAGAGGCCATCAACCTCTGCAGCTTGTAGGAATTAGCAATGTAAACAATAGCTGAACAAAAATCCTTACAAAACCAATGCACAATGGATTGTGTCCTATTGCAACGCGGCAGCAACAGGTGTAAACAGAGACTGTTTTGGGCTATGTGGACTGTGAAGACCACACACATCCTACCCATGGTCTGGGAGATGCTATTTGAGAAACATTTTTAGGGTCAAGACCTAGGTCATGATAAAGTTCATCACCGACTTTAAGGCAGAGGTAGGAGTTACGCCAGAGACCAACTTTTCAACATATCTTAAATGTGAAATGCTGATGAATTGGGCTAATAGTACTTTGATATCTCAAAGATCATGAGATCTAGAATGGGGAGACTGCTCATTAGACAAGCTAGTCCATTCCCACTTGTGTACAAGAGCACTGAATGACAAGAGCACTATATACGAGGAAAAACATCTTTGCTGTGAGAGTCATGGAGGACTGGAACAGGTTGCCCAGGGAGGTTGTGGAGTCTCCTTCTCTGGAGATATTCCAAACCCACCTGGATGCAGTCTTGTGTAATGTGCTCTAGCCAAACCTGCTTTAGTGGAGAGGTTGGACTAGATAATCTCTAGAGGTCCCTTCCAACTCCAATGATTCTGTGATCCTCTGTCCTTCCCAGCGCTCCACAAGGAGATCAGGCCAGATCATGATGGTCAAGTTTCTACCCCTTCCCTCTGGAGACTATGTCCTAGCCTGTCTCAGATAGATGAGTTTTAATCCATGTGCTCAAATACCCTCCACTGCAATGGCCTAGAGAGTCTGAGGACTCCTCCCCTATGAAGATAAGCTGAGGCAGTTGGGGTTATTCAGTCTGGAGAAGAGAAGGCTCCGCAGAGACCTTATTGTGGCCTTCCAGTATCTGGAGGGGGCTTACAAGAAAGCTGGGGAGGGACTTTTTAGGATGTCGGGTAGTGATAGGACAACGGGGAATAGATTTGAACTAGAGGAGGACAGATTTAAATTGGACGTTAGGAAGAAGTTCTTCACCATGGTGGTGGTAAGACACTGGAACAGATTGCCCAGAGAAGTGGTGGAAGTTCCGTTCCTGCAAGTTTTTAAGGCCAGGTTGGATGTGGCTCTGGACAACCTGATCTAGTGGGAGGTGTCCCTGCCTGTGGTAGGGGGGTTGGAACTCGATGATCTTCAAGGTCCCTTTCAACCCTGACAATTCTGATTCCTCAGTCATCACAGGCATAGGTAGAGGTCTCTGCAAACAGCTTAAATATAGTCATAGTGCCCCTCATAGTCACCTTGCCTTGAAGCAGAGGATGGACCAGCTGTACTACTCTACGATAGTCCCATCTAGTTCGAAGCAAAACCTAGAGTTTTTCACACTGTTTTGACAAGTGGATGAAATGGAAGTTTTGCAACAGACATCAAACTCAAAAGATCCCAGCAAATGCCCAAGAGGATCATCCTGACGATCTCAGATATTTTTTTCCCCTTTAAAATCTTAAATTATGCTGTGCCTAGGATTTCAGCCTGCAGCAAGGACTTGGGTTAAGATTATCTACACAGAAAGCAACCCTGCTGGAAGCTTCACCAATTACACTGGAAACAGCCTGAGCATCTATGAAGATGTGAAGAGCGGTTATCATGTAAGGGCTCTAACTGGATATTCCTGTTCAGACAATTAGCAGGGTCAAATACGAAAAGAGGACAGTTTTAGAGAACTAACCGCCTGAGAAAGAAAGCAGCTTGTGCCTGTCTAGGGTGCTTGCTCCAGGCCGTCTGAAGGCACACAAGCTGGGTAGCTTAGTCACCGTGGGGTTTGTTTTGAGCTGCAGTTTGTTTCCAGCCCACCAACCTCCCCTAGGCTCTAGTTTTAAAGCTCCAGCTTCCAGGAAGCTCCCTGATCCCTCCTGAAGCTGCCCCACTGCTTCATTATCCTCCTTGTTCAAGACATGAGATACCTTCCAGCTAGAAAAGACAGGGCATGTTGCTTTGCTCCCCACCAGACGTGACCCTGGAGGGATGGGAAGGACCGTTGGAAGATAGCCGGCAGCCTCGGCGCCATGCAAGCGCTCTCAGCAAGGTCACCTAAGGAGAGCCTCACTGTTCGATCTGCTCTCTAATGAGTTTCCATGTGTCCGTCTGTGCCTTGTACTCCCAGTGAGCACCATTGGGACTGTCCTCTTTTGAGCGTGCTGGTGGCTGATGACTCCCATTACCTTGCTGGGATGAGGTGGCCATTTGCCAGAGCTCTGAGCAGGCAGCGGGAGGGAAGGCAGAATTGTTCTTCCAAACACAAAGAGGCTGCAGAGGGGGAAGGGTGAGGAAAGAATCCTTCTTGCAATTATCCACTCCCTGAATCTGGAAGGTTCCTTGCACTCCCTTGACTTGGCACCGCTCCCTGGGACAGTGGGAGGAAGGCAGGGTGCATCCCAGAGCCCAGGCACCTGCCATCCCCAGGAATGGGACAGCCCAGAGGGCTGCTCCCTGCTGATCTATCAAGCATCTGATGAGCAGGTTCAAGCTAGGATCCAGGGGCTCTTGCGCTTCTTGTCACCATTCCTGCTTGCCTGTTGCTCCAGGACATGGAGCCAATGTCAGCCCTCCTCATTTTTTCACCGCTCACAAGCCAGAGCCAATTGTGTCACTGCAGAACGCACACATTATATACTATTACATATGTATTTCATAGAATTATAGATGGGTTTGGGTTGGAAGAGACATTTAAAGGTCATCTTGTTCCAACCCTCCTGCAGGGAGCAGGGATATCTGCAACCAGAGCAGGTGGCTCAGAGCCTCAGACAACCTGACCTGGAATGTTTCCAGGGATGGGACTTCTACCACTTGTCTGGATAACATGGGCCAGTGTCTCACCACTATCAGTTAAAAAAAAAAAGTCTTCCTTCTCTCTAGTCTGAATCTTCCTTCTTTCAGTTTAAACTCATCACCCCTTCTCCTGTCTCAACAGGCCCTGTTAAAATGTTTGTTCCCATCTTTCTTATAAGCCCCCTTTAAGGGGCCTAGAAGAAAGGCCACAGGAAGGTCTCCCTGGGCCTTCTCTTCTCTAGGTTGAACAACCCCAACTCTCTCAGCCTATCCTCACAGGACAGGAGAGGTATTCCAGACCCCAAATACTTATATTTTTTTATATATGATGCAGTGGTAGTGCAACCCAGCATACTCAGACACTTACCTGGCCCTGAGGCTCCGTGATGTGGGGCAGGACTTTCTGGACGGGGCAGGGATGGCTCTGCCTGAACAGACCTGTCTGGGGCACAGTGGGGCTGCAGGAGGTACTGGGGGGGCAAAAGCTGGGCTCTGCCTGCCCCTCCTGTTTCTGCAAGCTCTCATTTGAGAATGGCAGCCTGCTGCAGCACGGGCTTGGTAATGGAAATATTGAGGGATGAGGTCCTTCATCTGAGCATTGCTCATGAAGCTCCCAGCTAGCACTTCACCAGCAGCTTTGCATCAAGGTCCCCCAGCTCAGGTCCTAACCTATACCCTCTGTAGCACTTCTGCCATCCCAGCCACATGGGCAGGGCAAAATGTCTTTGCCTCCGTCAGATTTTTGGTGCCTCCTAGTCTCCAAAACACCAGTGATCTCTCCAAAACCTCTGCAAGCCTCATCACCTCCCACGTCTAAAAAAGCCCCCAGCAACACCAGACCTTGGCTCCACAGAGGTAAAACACCAACCTGGTGACTTGTGCAGTCCCGAGCAAGCAATGTAAGTGAGTTGGCATGAAACACCCCCTCCAGAAAAACTCTCTAAACCGCACTAAATCCCCGTGACATGCTGGCTCCACAGGATGCAGCTGATCTCACTTGGCCGCTGGAGATGCTCAGATAAGTCATCTGCTTATCAACACCCTCTTGTTGCAGCCACTAATAAACAAATATAAGTGGCTTTTCTTTTCCTCCAGCCGTTGAAGCAGGCTGGGCAAGTGAGCTGGAGAGGAAACCAGATGCCTGGCTCTGTTGGTGTGGTTTTGAGTCGGTCTTATGAGTCCTGTTCCCCATCATCCCAGCTGCTAAGCCCACTTCTCCCCGGGAATAACAGCTGGTGCAGGAAAGGCATCTGTGGCATGGTTCAAAATGGCAGCCTGGGATTTTGTTTTTCAAAGGGTGAAGCAAAATTGAAGTGTCTACTTCTGGTGGCGTGAAGCGGGCATGACTTCCTTGGTTTGAAGAACAGAGTTGCCACCCCACTGGTGCGGTGGTAAGGGATGGTCTGCTGGGGCACGACAGAGTTGGCAGAAGGCAACAGCATGGATGACTTCAGACTTGAGAAGAAGCACCAAGGCTATGAGCAGGAGGAGAGGCAGTCCTTGAATTGAGAGGAAAAGGGAAACTTTTTAGCCCATCCCAGCCAGAAAGCATGTTCCACTTTATAAAAGAAAAACAACCTTCTGTGTGACTGTAGCTGTGGTTTCCTCCTTTGCTGACACTGCTGATAAAGCTCCAGCCAGGGCCAGGCTCGCTTTCTTGTAGCTTTTTCTGCTGTAACTCAGATTTCAGCCCAGGGTGCACCAAGGGCTGGGGGCATTGTGGGTATCCGATTTCAGAAAGGCCCCTCTGACCTGCTGTGGGGAAGAAGAGGTATCCCCACATGGATGCAGTAGTCAAAATACAACCAACTCCCTGTCCTTTCTTGTTTTTCAAGCTCTCAACAACAAAAGCATCGTGCTGCACAGCATCAAACTCGGTAAATCCTTTCTGGGCACCCAGCAAAACACTACTTGAGCTAAGAAGGAATAAGCCCCATGTAGGACTTCACCCAGTTCTTCTGGAGGCTAGAGAGAAAGCTTCCCAATCAATTACTGATGCAGACCCAGATCTGAAAGATGCAGTTTGAGGAGCCCGGAGATGCTCCTGTGGAGAGAACGGTTTCCTTGTGCCACCTTGTGGAGCCCAGAAAAAAATACAGCCTGTAAGCACGGAAAGCCAGCACATGCAAATGGCCTTTTTATATGAAAAAGGGTGATTACTTTGCAAAAGCAGTTCTGGTTTTGCTGCTTCCAAGGCAAGCACTCCGATTTCTGATATGCACATTAACCCTGGGAAAAATCTCCATCCCTGATGTGCATATTGATGCCTTCCTATTCACTCTCTCCTGATTGCCAGCCCAGCAGCAAGCGTAGCTATCTGCTGAGAATATTAACCCTCCTGTCACCTCAGATGATACCTCAGGGCTGGAGGTGTTTGCCTCAGCTCTGGATGCCGAAGCCACTCCTCTTACTCTGTTCAGAGAAAGCAGATCTGGGCCATGACTCAAAAGGTGGAAGCATCCAAAGCATCACTCAACAAGCTCTGGGCCAGGAGCACAGCATTTCTGCCCCAAATAAGACACCACTAAAGAGCTCTGCCCCGCCTTCTCCCTGTCAACCAGACCCACACCTCCTTCTTGAGCAACTCTCTAGAAAAGCCCCCTTTCAATCCCAGGCAACTATGATCTCTGGTGATGTGACACCGAGGAGCAACTCAGCCCAGCCTCCTGAGCTCAAACACGTTCTGTGTGCTTCACCACCCCAGCTTGGGGCTGGGCACAGAGGTAGAACACCAAGATGTTTGTCTGTAACTGAGGACACTGCATATTTCTCTTTTTCAAACAAGCCTTTCACAGCTCTTTTGACAGATACTGTCAAGAAAGAGGTGTCCTCCCCACTCTCCCAAAAGCTTAAACAACGGATAAGAAGCAAATACTATCTCTAAGAGTCCCTCTTAATTTTATTTTTGTTACCTTTGGAAAGCTCTCCCAGCCTCTGCAGAGCCTCTGCATTTTTCTCCTCCCTGTTTCTTCTCTTGGTAGAGAAAGAAAATCCAAACTGCTATCCCATGATCAGAGAAGTTCGGCCAGGACTGGCCTCTTACAGGCGGAAAAAATCTCTTCCTTTCTCTCTCTCTCTGACCATACTAGTTGAATACAGGCCAAATTGGCATTCCTGTGAAGAGTTTTGGGTCATTTATGTAAAAATCGCCCCTGCTGTTCAATCCCAAAGAAGATTTGACCTTTGTTTGGTGCACATCTAGACCCCCACTGCAGCATCCTCCTTTAAATACTCCATACTCATTAGCAGTTAAAACCCCTATGGTCAAGTTTGCTGGGATGCCCGTGGCCTACCAGTTTGTGACCTGGAAGTACTTGGTTTGGGAGGAAAAGATGTGTATTCTCTTTCTCTTTGTGCCTTTGGCCTTTTTGGTCTTGTCCTTTGGACCAAGAGCCCCTGGGGACAGAGGTCATTTCCAACCTTATGTTTGCACAGCACCTTGCACAGCCTTGACCCAAACCAGTGCTTCTGGGCTCCAAAGCACAGCTGAAGGAAACCACTGCCTGTGATGCACTCCTTGACACAGAACCTCCTATATCTATAGCCATATAGGTCATCTTAAAACCACATAATTCACCCCAAGCCCCCAAAACATCACAAGTCAACAACCCGTGGGAGATGTTGGACGCAGATGTGGTCTTTGAACACCCTTGGAGCTTGTTCCCTTTCATGGGGGGGGGGTTTATCCAGCCGCCAGGATGATGCTGTAGGTGCAGTGAGAGCAGCCCCCACCAGGTATCTGGTTACTGCATCATATGATCTTCCTGTTGTTAAGGCATCAGCTAGATCAACCTTCCAGGGAAACAAAACGTTGAGAGGAAGCGTCGGCGTCCCGTAGACATCTCCATTGCCTGCTCCACGACGCAAATCTCAGTGGGGGATTCATTCATGTACAATGGCTTTTCATTCAGCCCACAAGCCCTAATTTGATCCAGGAACTCACGGAGCTGAGAGCTGGCGAAACTAGATGACCAGATGTTTTCAGAGGCTTGTGTTCCTCTGTGGCACAGCGAGGAGGATGTCAGGGGCAGCCTCACTTAAGAATATACACTGACAGAGAAACGAGTGAGAAAATGCTTCTGTCAGCACGAGCAACGTACATGCTGTACTCTGTACATCACCGCACGTTCCTGCTCCGCCAAAAGCCTTTCTGCTGCAGAGCAGAGAGGGAGGTCAAATTACCAAACCAGTACTTCAGATACACAAAAATCCTTCAGTGTTATCTCCACAGCAGGTTGTTGTCTTGCCTCTGCATTATCCCTTGAACCAGGGGCACTGGCTGGTATTTTTATGTCCATTAGGTGCCCGGATTGGGAAGTGAAGAGGAAGTGACATGCCCTGCAAGGCTACTGTGGCACCCTAGTCCATGACAGCTGTGCAGCAGGGTCCCCTCTGTGGTATGGACGTCACATAAACTCCCTACCAAAGCTGGCCGCCTGATGCGTGCATCCAAACTGGGGAGGGAGAATGGCAGGATACAGCCTTTTCCATCGTGCTTGAGCTGCCAAGGTGCGTACCCTGCACTAGAAGATCTCCAGCAGGAGATAGGCTTCTAAGTTGCAGTCTAATAAATATATTCATCCCTGGGAGGATGAACAGTCAGCTGGCATGAACAGTCATCACTAGGTCAATCCCTACCAGTTAGCACCAGAGAAGGTACCCTTACTGAGGCAGAACATTAGGGGCAGTTGGTGAATGTTATGCTGAGACCAGCATGAGGAGATGGGGCATATAATGGGATTCAACCCCATGCCTCAACAGCCTGTTGGCAGGCTGCTTATCTCACTTTGAGAGAGAGCTGCAAGTTGCTTTTGTCTTCTCTGTATTTGTACTCAATATAATTTTTGGGTCATATGTTAAGGCTTAAGCCCCAGCTTATCAGTGGCATTTCATTCACTGCTGATGCTTTTACAGGAAAAAAAAGGACAACATTCACCTAATATGTAACACAATTATTTTCTGGCTGATGACAACTTCACCTCGAATCAGCACAGCAGGAAAGATTTGGGATAGGAGCCCAAAATAAGCACTTCAAAAGAGTAGAAAAGGTGGCCCTGCCATGAGACTTCATCAATGCTGGGGATAAGGACAAATTCTGCTCATCTCCAAAGCCACTTATGGGGGCAGAGGCTGTGAGAAGGTTAGCCAGACGACCAGGTCACAGCTGATGGTGCCATAGGTGTGCTGGCAGGTTTCAGCAGAGCAAGAGATTGATAGTGCTTCATGGAGCTAGGGGCAAGTATGTGCTGCTGTAAGAGGCAGTTTCTTGTATTTCTGTATTTCCATCCCGGGTAATGCATCTCTGAAGCCTTCTGCTTGAGGGCAATGAACTTATTGAGAGCTTTTACCTTCATATTTGATTTGTAGGAGTGATTTGTGGGCAGCTGGTAAACTACTGGCATTTCACTTTCAAAGGAAGTTTGAAGGGACCCTTAAAGCTCACCTAGTCCAACCCCTTACAGTGAGCAGGAACATCTGCAACTAGAGCAGGATGCTCAAAACCCCATCCAGCCTCACCTGGAATGTTTCCAGGGATGGGGTATCGACCATCTCTCTCGGCAACCTGGGCCAGGGTCTCACCACCCTCAGTGTCAAAAGTACCTTCCTTCTATCTCATCTAAATATTCCTTGGGCAAAACCCCACAGAGCAGAATTGGTGTGGGCCCCCTCTCCCCCTCCCCCTTCCCTCACAAGGGAGGATACAAAGGGAAAAGAGGAAGGAAGCGCCTCACACCAAATTGGAAGTTAAGACTATGAACAAAATTTAATAGGTAACAGATAAACAAGGAGAAGGAAATATTAAAGGAAGGGGGATATACAAAAATATACAAAACCAGTCCTGGGATGGTGATGGATTGTGCAGAGCATGTGGAGCCAGGCCTAGCTGAGCTAGATTGCGGTCCCACAGCAGCACAGGCCAAGGGAGAGAGAAAGGAAGCAGCGAAACCCAAACTTCCTGTGCTTTTATAGTGTGGCAGGGAAGGGGGGGGAAATACCAGGTGTTCACGGCCCCCCCCAATTTGTTAACTCTTAAATCACAACATTCCTTTTTTAGTTTTAAACCATCACGCCTTGTCCGGACTCAACAGGCCCTGCTAAAAAGTCTGTCCCCTTCTTTCCTATAGGCCTCCTGAAGTCCTGAAAGGTGATGTTAATGTCTTCTCAGAGCCTTCTCTTCTCCAGGCTGAACAAGCCCAACTCTCTCAGCCTGTCCTCACAGCAGCGGGGTTCCAGGCCTTGCATCATTGCTGTGGCCTCCTCTAGCCCTGTTCCAACAGGTCCCTGTCTCTCTTGTGCTGAAGACTCCAGAGCTGGACCCAGAACTGCAGTGGGCGTCTCCCCAGAGCAGAGAGGCAGAATTCCCTCCCTCGACCTGCTGGCCATGCATTTCGTGTGAGGACTGACTGAAACAGTAACTCAAACACCCACCCTTGTTGCTGGTACTTCTACCTTTTCCTTGCAAATGCAACAGAAGCTGGGGAGGTCCATCTCCCTGCCGTGCCTGCCACAAACCTCCCTTGCCAAAGCTGCTCCCATGCTGACAGCAGATAGCAACAGAAAACGCATCCTGCGTGAGAGAGCCTGCTGGCGCAAGACCCCGCAAACCAAAACCACATGTCAACAGTGGCCAGGCTGGCTTGAAGTCTTTCTAATTCAAGAACAGTAAGTTCAATGGATTGAGAAATCAAAGCTTCCAGGGCCAGAGAATAAAATAAATAATAAAATCTTTAAAAGCATTAGATTGCTCTGAAGACAGGGAAGAAGGCTAACAGATTAGCTGTGATTTAGCTGGGAGAGGAAACCACTGAAATAAATGTTGCTGTGTGTGGATGGTGCTCAGTGGCCACTTAGCATCCTCTATTTTGAGGACCAGAGACCCCTGAGCATCAGATAAAGCAGGAAAAATGTACACAGAGTAAATCAAGAAGATCCAAGTTTGAGGCCCATCCCCAAAGAGGAAAAGAAGCTCATTGGCACGCAGTCTCACAAGATCTGATGCACGTTGGTACATCCTATGCAGGTACAGCTGGGCTTTGAGCTGGAGCACCAGCTCTCAGACACAAGACCTTTCTGTGGCATATGGCTGCCCATCTGGGCAGCAGCAGCCTGTGAAAACTGCTAGGCTGAAGTTTTTTGCATCTTTACAAAGCCAAAAAAATGGTCTGAAATAGCAGCTTTTTGTGTCCAGTGAGCCTCCACTGATCCAGAACTTACTGAAGTGTTTGATAGAGAAGAGGTATTTCTATGGAGAACGTTTGCTAACCCACCTCATTTATCAGACTGAGAGAGCAGAGTTTTGACTGCTCCACTTTTTTACTGAAACAACTCATTGTCCGGTAGAAGGTGTGCAGCCCCCACTAGGGTCACCTTTGATCCAGCTCCAAATTAGCCTCACGTTGAACATTCACACTAAAACCATCTCGGCCTGCAGAGAGCCTGAGACTGGGACAAGATGATGGGGGTTATATTTTCAGGGGGTTGAATTAGCCTATTTGCTTGCAAGAGGATAAAACATCACCTATGAAAGCTGATCAGGCTCGATATGCTCGAAAGCTCCCATGTCTAATCTTTTAGAGCAGGCTCAGATGGAAAGAGCAGACTTGACTCTGCCATCGCCAGAGGAAAGCTCACCTTTACAGTCAGACCCTTGGGGAGATGGCACAGAGTGCCTGTTTGAGCTGGCTTCAGAGAAAGAAATTAGGATAGAGCATCATCTGTCACAGACGTGACCTCTCTGCTTGCCTCTCCCTAGGAGCCACAATGTGCCATCAGGAGACCTTCTCACTCTTGACAACTCCCTGAAAGGGAGTTGAAGCCAGGTGGATGGCATTGGTCTCTTCTCCCGAGGAACAAGCGATAGGACAAAAGGAAATGGCCTCAGATTCTGCCAGGGTAGGTTTGTGTTGGACATGAGGAAGAATTTCTTCCCAAAAGGGTTGTCAAGGCCTGGTCCAGGCTGCCCAAGGTAGTAGAGGAATCCCCATCCTTGGGAAGGTTTCAAAGCCATAGAGTTGTGGTGCTGAGGGATGTGATTTAGGGGTGACCTGGCAGTGCTGGGTTAATGGTTGGACGTTGATGATCTTAAAGGCCTGTTCCTACCAAGACGATTCTGTGGTTCCAGCTTGCCTGTAGTTGACAGGTAACTTGCTTCTAGGTAGTGCAGGGATCTTTTCAGGACAAGTCTGCTGTTCTGCCTTGGGGAAATGATGTGATTTTCACGTGTCTCCGCTGCAGAATGAATGAATGAGCCATTTGACAGAGGACAAATTTGGAAGGCTGGCAAGCCTGCTGGCTCTCTGTTTTATAAGGAGTGCTGAAGGCTTTTTTTCCACTCACTTCTGCCATGAGCGGTTGGAAAGGGTGGTAAACAGCAACAGTAACCATGCAAAGCCATCCCCACCTCTTCCTGTTCCAGGACAGGTTGATCTTTCACATCCAGGGACACCCTCAGCCAAGGGGTTGCAGCACCGCTCCTGCCCTACGGGAGACGCAGGTGCCAGTGAGAGGAGGTGATGGCTAAATTTGCAGGGGGGATAGTTTCAGAGGCTGCTTAGGAATCAGGAGAGGTTTCTATAACCTCCTGATCTACTCTGCAGCCAATGTTTGCTCCCCAAATTGAGCTACAGGACAAAAAGACTCAACTTCTATGGCTCTAAAATCAGACGACCTTTCTCAGAAAAAACCCAAACGAACCAAACAATAAACAACAAATCCACTCGCCAAACAGAACAGCATTCTTTTTCCCAGGTAAATAATTTGCTAATGTGTTTTGTTTTTTTTTTTTAATCCATTGTACCCAGTTTTAAGCAGAAGCTTATAACTGGTTATTTGTGTGGCTTTATCAGATTAATTTGGGTTTTTTTCCACCCACACCAGACGTTAATTTGGTGTTGAAGTGAATTCTACTGACTTCCTGGTTTGCATTTGATTGCATGTGAATAATCTGGCAGTGCTGAGGAACTGGTATTTGCTTAAAGAAAACCTATGTGATTAAAGATCTGTGTCTGATACAGCTCCTGCCAAAATATACATTGCTCTGAAAATTGCTTAGACCAGACAGAAATGCACTTATGCTTCAGGTGAGCTTCTAGATGGACGTGGGCAAAGGCCTTGGTTTTCTAGCTTCCAAAGGAGCTCCAGCCATTTACAAGGGAAAATTCAGCACCTCCCAAATGATGCCTCATCAGCTCTACCCAAAGCAGGGAACAGCACAGTGGAAACAACACAGTTTTACCTCTGTGTTAGAAACTCAGCATCTCCAGATACCTCAGACACAAACATCTCAAGCACAAGTTGTTCCATTTGCTCAGTGCAAATCGCAGGCAAGCCCCCAAGGAATAAATACATACCAACTGCATACATGCTATTTCTTGGGTTGTTTTTTGTTTTTTTTTCAATGCTAACTCCACACAAAACAGCCACTAACCCCATCTCCACATCGTATCAGCTCTCCAGTAAACGATGGGATGTTTTTAAGGGAGAGAGCAAGATCATGCAGCCTGGCCCCCTGTGCCCACCTAGCTGGACTCCCTGGCATGAGAAGCCCCGTGCCATCCAGCTGGCAACAACAAGGACACACTCACTCCACTCCTCACTCCCCTCCCCCCTAATGAAGAAGAGGGGAAAAAGTGCATCCCACCCTGGGGTAGTTTTAGCAACAGCAACGCCAGGATGCAACACAAGACTCCCCAGTAACTGATACTATTCTGTGCTATCACCAGGAGATATGGTGTCACCCTCCATGGTGCAACAAATCTGTCATGCCCTGGGGAGAGGCAGTCACTTCTGTCCAACATGACCCTCCCCAGGCTTTGCTGCTAGCATCCTATCAGCTCCTGCCGTTCTTTACAACTTCAAGAAAGAAAATATCAGTCCTATATTAAGACCCAAAAGACCAGAGGACTATCAGGTGTGGGATAAAGCCGAAGTAATGAAGACCAGGGAGAAAACCAAGCTGCACGTTGTGAGAGGTGGAGATGGGAGCGGGGATTCAACCCTACTCAAATCTATGCGATCATCTTGAACAAAATGTGAGCGTTTTCTCCCCTTAACTCACAGCTCTTTTCAATGTAGGGAGTAGCCCACTTTTCACATCTGAATTGAGACTGTCCCACTTGACATCAGCTCCAAAGATTAAAAAGTAGCAGTATTTTGGTCAGATCACTTGGCAAGAGAGCGTGGTAAAGACTGATTCAGGACCTGGTGCCCCAGGGAAAAGCAGCAGCCCTGACCAGGTTGGGGTGTGGGTCACGATCCCCATGGGGTGCTTCAGACTCCAGCACTGCTGCTCCCATGGCTTTGTTCTTGCCCCACCTGCAACCAACAGCTGCTTGGGGAAAACACCATTTAGCACGCAAAAAACCATATGGGCAAGATAAATATATGTATGTTTTTATTCCTTTAGTAGGGCAGGATAAAAATATATATTATTATTCATTTAATAGGGAACCCTAACAAGAACATACCCCCTTGGAACTGTCACATCAATACAGAGCTTTACATTTCCAGTGCTGTCCTTTCCTTTTTCGCACAACACGCAAATTTTTCTCTTTACCACTGGTGCACAATGACCACAGGTTTCCAGTGATCTGGCTACAGCAAACCCTCAGGTCTTTTCCCTCCCATATCTTCTCGACTAACATAGCACTCATTCATGGGTATGAATAATTCCCTACAATCCTCCCCCGGCTCGCTTGCTGTTACATCATCCCACCCACGTGGGCAGGGAGTATTTCTGGCTTCCCCCCACCTCCAGCTCTTTTCAAGCCACCTCACTTCTCTCCCTGGTAATTAGCAACAGTCGTTGCCATCACAAAATGGGAAGTGTCATCAAACCATTGAAATTCAGCCCGTTTCAAACAGCTTTTTTACACATCATAGGACTCTGAGGTTGCCTCAGGACAGGGAGGCCAAGGCTTTAGAGGATATTTTGGATCCCCTTGTGCAAGGCATCACCTGGAAGCATATAATGCAAGAAAACAGGAGCAACCCGAAGCAATGAAGGCAAAGCCTGCACTGGCCAAAATCCATCTCACATGTGCTCCCCTGAGTTCTCTTTTATTCTCAAAAAGAGCTCAGCTAGCATCTTTACTAGAAGCCAAGTATCACATTACAGTTTGCTGACCTACAAACTGCATGTTGTGTGAGAGGGGAAAATATTTGTCTTATTTACATATTTGAGAGCAGTTTGTTCCTTGTCATTGCAGAGGCTGAAAAGCCCTTCTAGCAGAAGGGCTTTCTGCAGGATGCCATTAGTCAGGCCTCCAAGCTGCTACTTTTGAATTATGATCTCTCCTCCAGGCCATGGATTAAGAGTGTATACATTCACTCAGATGATACAGGTGGCCCTGGTGTAGGTTTGCTTTTATTGCTTCTTCTGGGACTAGCCTGTTGCCATGATTTATCAGCAGTATTAGCCTCAGAAACATTCCCACAAAGCAGACACCCTTTTAAGAAATCACTGACTTACCAAAAGCAAAACGTCTTCTAGCACACACAAAGAATTTTAAAAGCTTCAGTTTGGGCAGACAAAAAAATAAAGAAATAATAGAAACCAAGATCAAAAGACTCCAACCTGTGCTCAACTCCCTAAGACAGAAATCACAATGATCCCTTTTTTTTGCCCTTCACACAAGCAAGGAAGGCAAATCCCACTATTTTACAGATAAGGAAGTGAAACAGATCAGACAAATTACCTGTGGTCATACAGCAAGTGGCAAAAAGATCCCAAGATTACGGTTGCTCCAACACTACCCTGAGGAGACCTAGGAACATGCTAATATCCACCCTGCTGACCTATGCTGGAGCATAAGCCTCCCTCACCTGCTGTCAATTAGAGGATGTGCCCTTGATTGCAATTAAGCCCACGTTACTGGGATACTTGTGGCACCCCAAAGGCTTTCCCACGCCCCCTCCTAGTGCAGCCTGCCTTAGATCCGCTGCCACAACTTCATCCTCAAAGACGAGAGGGAGATTTTATAGCAATGTTTTAATTTCTTTGCCAGAGCAGTGGGGTGGGAAGGGCAGAGCCCGTGGGCCTTAATTTCCTACTTAAGACTCTTGTCTTAATTCCCACCCTGACCTGCCCAGCTCACTTTCTCCCTGCTCTCTCTGCATGCTCTAGAGATGCTCCTGCCCTTTCTTCCTAGAGATGGTTCTGCCGTTTCCCCCTGGCTGTTTCAAAGACGAGGGTGGTATTGAATGCGCCACAAACACATCAAGAAATATTTGTGCGGAGGCAGACTGACAAGGAGAAAGTGTAGGAGAAAAGGAAAACCAAGAAAAGCTTCAGAAAAATATTTCCTGAACCACTTTCTAACCAGGGTGCTGGTGGTGGGGGAAGTATTTGGATGAAAGCAACAGCAAATCCTTTGGAACTAATGAAAACCATCTACTGTGAGCAAAATTAAAATGCAATATGAAACTCTGCTCTTGTTCTTGCAGAACAGCTCTGCCTTGCTTTTGGCTTGTATCAGCACTAGTGTGGCCAGTAGGACTAAGGTGGGAATCACCCCCCTGGATTGGGCACTGAGGGGGGCCACGCTTTAAATCCTGGGTTCAGTTTAGGGCCCCCTCACTCCAAGAAGGACATTGAGGGGCTGGAGCGTGTCCAGAGAAGGACAACAAAGCTGGTGAAGAGTCCAGAGCGCAAGTCTTGTGAGTAGTGACTGAGGGACCTAGGGTTGTTCAGTCTGGAGAAAAGCAGACTCAGGAGAGACCTTCTTGCTCTTGACAACTCCCTGAAAGGAGGTTGGAGCCAGGTGGTATCACACCCTCCTCCCAAGGAACAGGCAATGTGGCAAGAGGAAATGGCCTCAAGTTGTGCTAGGGGAGGTTTAGCTTGGACATTAGGAACAATCATTTCTTCCCTGAAAGTGTTGTCAACACCTGGCCCAGGCTGCCAAGGGCAGCAGTGGAGTCCCCATTGCTGGAGATGTGGTGTTGAGGGACATGATTTAGTGGTGGACTTGGCCGTGCTGGGTTAACAGTTGGACTTGATGACGTTAAAGGTCTTTTCCAACCAAAACAGTTCTATGATTCTATGAAAGAACTTGTTCTTAGAAATAGGGCTGTGAGGTCCACAGCCAGACACCATGCCTTCAGCTCTCTGTGTAGATGCTCAGGCTGGTGATGGAAAACTAACAGACTAACCCTTGGTTTTGGTGGTACCCACTCTTTTCGGAGTAAGCGGTGTCCCTGTCTCTCAGGAACAGATTTATTCGAAGGAAAGACAGCAGACCTTGGGATTTGGTGGATGCAACAAGGAGTCCCTAGAGAAAAAGCCAGCAGATGGTGCTCAAGGATGGAGCCAAGGCAGATGCTACTGGGTGTCCCCATGTATACGTGACTCTGAGCTGGCCAGCCTGTGCTTAGGAGAAATCCACAGAGCATTTCTTAAACTGGGGGCAGAAGTTGCCCAGCTGAAGTGCATCTGCATGCAGAACAGAAGTGGAAAGTTTCACTGTGCTCTGCCTGTTTCACCGAAATTTTTTTACGGGTCCCGAGCTGAGACGCTTATTCTGGGGATAGGAGCGTGTCATGGTTCCCTTTGCATTCAGGCGAGGAAGGAGCACAGAGAGCTTTTTTATCTTGGGTGGAAAGAGAATTCCTCAAAACCCTCTTCCTGATTCATAGCATTAATCACGTCTAGTTATTAATACACCAGGGAGGAAATCTTGCTATACTTAGTCCCAGCTGCCTCTAGAAATTACGTGATGTGATTCAGCCTTTTACTAATTATCTGAGAGGATTTGTTTGGTGTCTGAGGGTGGAAAGAAGTCTGTCCCTGCAGATGTTACCCCTTCCCCAGGGGAGTTTCTCATGCCCAGGACATCACAGCAGCTGCGGTGGGGAACTACCCAGATCCCCCATTGCTGCCGTGGTGGGTGAGGGTCACCGACTCAAACAAAGAAGCAACTGCTAAAGGAAGAACTGGAACAGATCGTAAGTGGAGGGGAAAAAAAAAAGAAAGGAATAACCCCACCCCAAAATGCCTTCAACATCCTGGTTGGCTGCTCTCCCTCCCTATGCGCCAGCTACAAAGCCGCTTTTTGGAAAGGAGAACCTTTCAGTTTGGTTATTACAGTCATAAAGGCAATCAGATGGGAATTCAAGACCTCTCGGAGTCTCGTTTAGTTATTGGAGGACTTGGTAAAAGTCACTTCAATATTAAAAACATATTAAGGCAAATTCTGCATCGCAAAAAGAAAAAGTGCTACTCTCCAAGTTCAATACATTCTCAACTGAGCTGTGATAGGTGCACAACACAGGTCATATGTGTTTCACCAATATTGTTGCATCACCTCCGATCCTCTATATTGACCTTTTTTTCCACCACTGCTCTGGGGTGGTTGGAGCTTTCCCCTGTTTGACTATTTTGTTTTTGCCAGATGCTTAAGCTGCTTTTCTTCTTTCCTTCATTGCCATGTTGAAAACTCTGGTTTTTGAAGGTTATCTGAACTAATGGCAGTACAGATCTCCGTTGTCATTTGGCTCATTTGACCAAACCATACTGGTTTCCACTGGTGGTGGCAAACTGGAACTGCCAGATCCCACTCAGTGGATACAATTCTTGCTGGATGCATCATACAGGTAACAGTAGTTGCTCAGGAGAGGCTGTAGCCTGCAAGCCTAAAGGCAGAAGGTGCAGGGCAGCACCTCATCTGCCTATTCAGTAGGATGCTGGCAATGGGGTGAGTGGTCCAACCTACAGCCACGAGCTGTTGCTTTATGGAGTTGTCCAGGTGCCACTACAGCATCCCAACAACCGAATTCAGAAGGAAAAATCCTTTGGTTTGGATGCTTCTGCCAAAATAATGCACCTCCATAGTATGTATTTTATCATTTAGCAGCTGTCCCTCACCCGTCTCAGCCACTGTTATGAATTTATCATCGCTTTCCAGCAGACCCCATTTCCCCCACCCCCTATTCAGCTGCCCACCGAGGAGCTGCAGCTCCTTTGGACAGGCACATCTATTATTTGGGAACACCCTGCCTTTGAGCTCCAGCCTGCCAGTTCTAGGGACACACACGACAGCCTGCTTGTTTTCGGCCATGCGGCTGGGGCTGTTTGTACTGGATTCCCCAGCAAGGCCGACTTTCAGTTCCTGCAAGCGCCAAGTCAAGCACCATTCCTAAACTGAGCTATTGCATCAGTTTGAGGGCTCAGCACTTTCCTGAAGCATTCCAGCTATTTCTTTATGTGGCTGGTCTTTTAAACAGCACAGAACCTAGAGCAAACATCATAAATCCACACTTGAAATGAAGAGAATTTGACTGGTTGATTCCACAGACACCATCTACAGTTCCGGCCTTATATGGAATGAAACAAGGACAAGAGATAAGAATTTATGTTTCCATACCATCATTTCTTGCAAAATACAACCAAGTCCATGCTGAAATGTTTAACTTTGTCCAGTACCGTGCTGTAGCTTGAGGCAAAGAAATAAAATTAGCCCCACAAATCTGCCTGGTAGGCTCTGCCTAATAAAAGGTTAAAGTTATTTTTTCAGAGCACATAATTTTCTTTTTTAAAAATCACCAATCAGGAACTTGCTGCCTTGATTTGTTACCTTGCAAACTTTTACTTTAAACTTTTCAGTCAGTTATATGTATTTTCAAATATTTATCCTTATGCTAAGGGGCTAACCTTTATTTATAAATTACGCTTTAACATAATCCCCACACATTTTCCTCCCCATCTGGGTAGGTAAAAAAAACCAAAGTGCTGTTACATGTAAATAGGAAACTGCATTAGGAAGGCACTCTCTCCCCTTTTTCTGCTGCTTGTAACTGTTCGGGGTAGAGCCTGAGCCTTCTGCAGCCTTGAGCATCTCCAAATGGCGCTTCGCTGGAGCCCTGCAGAACGTGGTAAGGTCCTTGGCATCTCCTGGCTCCTGCAAACATCCAAGTCCAGCCCTTCCCAATCAGCTCCTGCGACCCTGCAGGGCTTCTTTTATTTATTACTTTTTTTTAAGATGTACTTCTTCCTACTGCTAACAGGGAGAATAGTTTTGGAGACGACAGGGCTAGCACGGGAAGGGGAAGCCACACAGTGTGGAGGCGTCCCCAGGATAGGGAGGGGAGAATGAGGGGGGGGAACGGGACTGCGTGTGATGAGCAGGCTCTGACCTCAGCCCCGGGAACGCCAGCAGCAACCATCTGGATCCCATTTGCGGCGTCGGATCGCCCAGCCCCTCAGCACTCCCGTGCCAGCTGCCTTCTCCGGCCTCGCTCAGATCCACAGTGGCCGTCTCACAGGGACGAGTGCACCCCCATTTCCCTCGCCTCGCTGGTGCTCGTACCCCACCGAGCAAGGTGAGAGGGGACTGGGAAGGCTGAGGAGCTTCACCACACCATGAAGCAAGGGTGAGAGGCGCTTTGGAGTGGAAAACCCTGGAATAATCAACTTTTTTAGGGGTTCGCTCAGGGGTAAGTGTTGCTTTCCACGCGGGAGCCCTTTGCTTGGGCTCAGCGGCTGCTGTGCCGCATTTCCTCTCTTTGACAGGGTGTTAATCTTTGGGGAGTTTTCAAGGAATTTTGGACAAAACCCACCCCATGTGCTGAAGGGTGTGCTCAGAGCAAAGCTACCCCCAGGCTTGCAGTATACTTGGGAAAGCGGAGCAATGTGGACAACACTCTTACAGCAGGAGCCTCCTCCCTGAGCTGATGCACCACAGGTGCACGGGGACGCTCCCAGCTCCACCACTGCAGGGGAATTAAATTCATTCAAAAGCATCGAGTATTTCCCCCTTGCTGCCGCAGAAGGGTGTTTGCCTTTGATCCCTTGAAATCACTTCAGTAGCAGCTTGGTGGGACGGGAGCAGGATGCCCTAGGAAGCAACGGGGTGAGTGTCCCAAGGAGGACATGTAGTGATTTGGGGAGCTGCTTGGGTACAAGGAGGTGGGGGCATGAATCGGATCCTGCAAAGAGGGTGCCTCACTGCCCTTTTCCTGCTCCCAAGCCATGGCCTTAGGGCTGAGGGTTGTTTGACAGAAACTCTTATCCCTCCTCTCTCAAGCCAAGGTAGGATGAACTGGCCAGAGGTGCTAGTCAGCCTGTCCATCCCATGCAGGTCCCGCTGCTGGGAATGTCCCTGCTGCTCCAGGGACAATCCTCATCTGTGGTCATCCAAGGAGAGGGAAATTGGCCAAACATCAGATATTTTTCCCCAGGGGCTCTCCAATTTTGTGTGGAGCCACCTCCATTCTCCACAGCCTCCATCCCTGCTACCCTCTGCCTTTCCCAGCCCTTTCCCCCCATAGCCTCAGTTGCCCTCAGCTCCCTGGGGCTTTGCACACAGCAGTGCTCTTGCCGAGGGGGCGGCTATGACTAATCGTGGAGACACCCTGCCACCGTCCCTCTTGGCTCAGCAAAGCTCTCCCTTCCCAACTGGAGCCCAGAGAGGGAAAGGGTTACAGCCAACTTGGTTTCCTGACCACGCATGGGGGCCAAAACTGGCTGGACCAGAGGTGGCCAAAGCCACTCTGGTTCCAGCGGGTGCAATGGGAAACTCTCAGCTCATTTCTGGTTGCGATGATTCACGTATGCTCTCAGGGGAGGAACACTGTGTTTTACAATCTTCTGGCTTTACCCCATTACTTACTTGCTTTTTCTTTTTAAAAAAAAAAAGCTAAGACCAGTATTGATGGTTGGATAATTACTGTGCTTCTATTGTGCTGTTTCTGGGGCACAACCACCCCGTTTAGGAGCTTTGGGAAGGCTGGAGAGTTGTCTCCAACTGGAGACTGCTGGAAACTAGGGGATTTCTCCAAGGTCACATAGGAATGCAGTGGCAGAGCAGAGACAGCTGTGCATCTCCCTAGTGCCCTCCCTTGACTTTGCAGCACCAGAAATACCAACACAGCTCCCAGAGCTCAGAAAAAGGAGTTTTCCATCCCCAAACTTATACCCTTGTGTCATCCTGGTCTTTACAGAGAGGTTGACTGTGACCAGCAGCGTGATGGTATTTCTAAGAGAGGAGCACAGGGCTGCACTCTTGCCGCTGCAACCCTCATCATTCATTCATTCATTCCCTTTCCATTTTTCAGCAGTCTCTCTGGTTCCCTTTCTGGTTTTGCATTTTTTTATTTTTCAAATGTCTTTGCAATTTTCCATTTAAATACAGTAACGTTCCCCAGTTTCAGGGTGAGTTAAACTAGCTCCCACTGTATTCCCACATGTGAAGGAGGAAAAAAAAAAGTTGTTCTCCTAACTTCTGCTACGTGCCTGTCTCGGAACAGGACAGGAGGGAACATCTTATTCCTTCCATCAGCACAAACTCTGGTAACTGCACAGCCTTGCCAGCCTTGGACCGTATCCTCCCAGCCTGGACACGTTTGATTTGCAGCAAAGGGATGAACTTGCCCCCGTGCTGGGTGTGCACAGCAGCGGGGCTGGCTGCCGGTGGCATCGCCTCCCTGCTCTCTCCTCTGAATCATGGCCAACCTCACCCCTCTGCATGCCCATCACTTTTTCCACCTTTTTAAGTGCTCTGTGTTCCACATTAAGGAGCTGATTTGTTTGGGTGGAGAGGCTCTGGGAGGCTTTGGTTACTATACATAAAGAGTCATTGATCTTTGAGAGAGTTTTGGGGTTTTTTTTAAACAAATATTCCTTTTTCTCTTATTAGCTATTCTATTTTAGTCTTGGTCTTCAGATGGAGAAAACAACCAGATTTTAAGCCAACAGCATGCTTGTAAGAACAGAAATGAATATGTGATTCATATTAAATGCTAACACCCAGAGAACTTCCCCGGATAGGATATAAATGCAACATAACTGTCACTTTGCTGAATGCTGGTTTTCAAAAAACTGTCACAGCTTAAGAGGTTTGCAACAGCAGAAAGCTTTTCCACTCTTCTAGGCTTCTTTGCTTTTAAGCCTCAGGTCTACCTTTGTAGGAAGAAATATTTTCAGGAGCAGTGCTCAGCGCAACAGCCCTCACCTTCCCAATGCCATCAATGCCAGATAGCAACAACATTAGTGGAAACCCTTCAAAAGAGCTGGTGCAAATTGGAATGGCTCCACTTGAAGCTGTGAATAAGTTCAAGATCTGTTCTCTACAGCTCAGTCTGGGTTTCTAGAAATCACAGAATTATAGAATGGTTTCGGTTGGAATGGACATTAAAAGTAATCTAGTTCCAACTCCCTTGCCATGAGCAGGGACACCTCCCATTAGACCACATTGCTCAAAGCTCTGTCCAGCCTGGTCTTGAATATTTCCAGGGATGGATCATCCACAACCCCTCTGGGAAACACGTGCCAGTGTCTCACCACCCTGACAGTGAAGAAATATCCTTGCTTCTCCTGGAGGCTGTGGGGCCAGGTGAGAGTTAGTGCTCCAGGATAAAGACGTGGCCAGGTTAGAAGCTTGGGACACTTGTGTCCCTTTTCAAAGGTGATCAAGCTATTTCACATGCTAAAAGCATGATACTTAACCTCTGGTGCCCAAATCACTGCCGGGGTGACATTTAGCAAACATTTTCCCCAACTCAGAGCTCTTACAAGTGTAAAGAAATCTAAGGCAGGGGTTCATCCAGCTGACAGAGGAGCGTGCATCACTTTCAGAGGCAAATATGTGCCACCATGGCTCCACATGAGGATTTCAGAAGCTCCCTGCTCCTCGTTTCTTCTCCTTGCTTGCTCTACAACCAGAACTGGATGTATATCTGATTCCTGGGGCTGCAAATGCATGGCCAGGAGGTTCTGGGTGGCCAGTGTTCACTTTTAAGCCTTAGGGCTTTGCTACTGCTTCCAGGGACATGCAGAAAACAAGCAAGTCATGAGGATTTCAGGCTGAGAAGTTTGGTGAGGAAACAGGGTGATGATCGGAGACAGGGAAATGCCCATAAAGTAAAGTAAACACAGATGAAGGCAGAGGCCCCTTGTTTTTAACACTGACATCCCCATGGGACAAACTCTTAGAGGGATCCAGAGGATGCTCGGAGCATCTCCTCTCCCTCACTATCCATGGGATGATGCTTTGCCCTCCTCTCATGTCGTGCCTAATCCTCTTTAGGAAAAGGGGGATTGCCCTTGGTGCAAATCCACCTCTTTCTTCCAGTACAAGATGACTCACTCTACATATACAAAAGAATTTAAGGGCTTCAATTGCTTTTCAAGTTTTTATTTAAGATATTTTGGGGGTGATCCCCGGGGCTGGGCAGGAAAATTGGACCACATGTACTACAAGCCAGGGAAGTGAGTTATCCCAAATGTCTGTGGCTGTGTCAGCTAGTAAACCTGCACCGCTCCCCAAGGCAGAGTCCAAACCCAGGCCATTTGCCCCGAGAAGAGCATGCAAGTCATAGTTCTGCCTACCACATCTGCTTTGGGTTCTCTGTCCTTTTCCAGAGGCTGCTCATCTCCCTGCAGCAGCAACGTGTCACAGGGAGGGAGAGCTGATGAGAATAGATTTCACAGATTACAGCATGATGGGAGTTGAAAAGGATCTCTGGAAGTCATCTCATCCTGCTCCAGCAGGGTCACTCAGAGCAGGTTGCCCAGGATCACATTGTCCAGGCAGGTTTGGAATCTCTCTAGAGAAGGAAACTCTACAACCTCTCTGGGCAGCCTGGGCCAGGCTTTGGCATCCTCACAGCAAAGAAGTTTTGACTCCTGTTCAGGTGGAAATCCTGGGTTCCAGTTTGTGCCCATTGCCGGGCACCGCTGAAAAGAGTCTGGCCCCCTCTTGACCCCTAGTCTTTAGATATTGATCAGCATTGATCAGATTCCCTCTCAGTCTTCTCCAGGCTCAACAGCCCCAGGGCTCTCAGCCTTTCTTCATCACAGAGATGCTCCAGTCTCCTCAGCATTTTCATAGCGTCCACTGGACTCTCCCCGGTAGTTCTACGTCTCTCTTGAGCTGGGGAGCCCAGAACTGGACACAGTACTCCAGATCTCAAGAGTCAGTTCTAGACAGCTCAGTCCTTTAGCCTTGAAAAAAAAGCATCAAGCAACTACATAACCCTAATACAGAACACTCCTCCAACAGCTCAAGCTATGCCAATTTTTTCTCATACAGTCTAGCACAATAGCATCAGTGCCCAAAGCACTGCCCAACTGGGGGTTCAGAATTAATGCAACTGCATTAATTATTCCCTCTACCTGCCATTGTACCCATCCCTATCTACACACGACACCCACCACATTTGTATTTAAACCAAAGCCGTAGATACTTTCCTTCCCTCTCAAAGCCAGCTAGCCCAGCTGAGGGGCCTATATAATGAATCAAAGTAATATGGAACAGCTGGAGTAAATTTTTTCCTGCCTTTTATGTCTTGTTTTTTTTTTTAAGCCTACTCATCTGCTTTGCACTTTAACTACACTCTAGTGAAAAGACACACACAAGCTAATAATTGCTTAGAAACTGAGCTTGAAATATACGTTGAAATAATAATAAAAAAAGAAATTATGTAAAACGTCAAACCCTATGCACAGAGGAATATGCAATAAGCAAAAAAATAGCTTCTGGGAAAAATATTTAAGGAAATCAGTTCATTGTGTTGGAGTAGAAATGATTGCCTTGTGAAAGCGTTATTGGTAACAGATGTATATCTTCTGATGGAATGGAGGATATCCTGCGATATTAAGAGGTCACCACACACTATACAAACTCTAGGCAGACATAAAAACTTCAGATAATTGAAGACTACATGAGTTAATCTTTTAGCACATGAATTAAGAGACTGACTACCCAGGTTTTGGTCTGAATTCTTAACAGTTCAGGGAGACATTTGGCTTTTCTAAAGGTGCTCGGCAGGCAGGTTTTTCAGCATTTTTTTTTTCCAGCTTGCTGTGGTTATATCAAAAGCTCCACCAGAACTTTCAACCCCCAAGATCTTCAGGGAAACTTAATTTAAAACAACCCAGGATGACATTATCTCATTGAAAATAACAATAAGCCAGGAGAGTAAAATTGTAAAACAGACTCTTGCCATAATCAAGAAGGAACTGACATAAGTTGACATTCATGTTTTTATTCACCACCCCCTCCAAGCTGGTGTCACACACCCCCTCCAGCTTGTGACCAGTATTAGTTTGGGACACAGAAAAGAGCACATTGAACAAAGCTAGTTACTCACTGTGCCTGGCTAAGACCTACCTCAAAATACAATAAAATTAGCACCACTTACTGCCTTAAAATCATCTGTCCCACCAAGCCAGAGACTTGCTGCTTGCTCACTCAAACCACACCTGAACAGATTTTCTGCTTCAAGTCCCACAAAACCCTCTGAAGAAGCACATTACCTGCAAAAAACCTGCTGTCTTTGCTTCTCCTCTAGAGCTATCCCCCCAAAGAAGGTCAATCTCCTCGTTCACCCCTCCCTCCAAGCACCCTTCTCCTCCTCCTCCTCCTTTGCTAACAAAGGGGTGGGGATGTGTGGGGGAGGGGGCGTGTGCAATATAGAGGAAACCCTGATCAGGAGCATCTATGCTTAAATGCTCCTTTCCTATAAGCTATCAATCAGTCTCTAGAGACATCTCCTCTTGCAAGACTTTGCTGCTTCTTTCTAATAACTGATCTCGGCTCCTGTGATTTTTGGGTAAGCATGATGCTGAAACTTATTTTTGTGGATGAACAAGTCCCTTTGCTTTCATATAACTGAGAATACCATGGTGGAGGTCACAGAGAAAGCTGGAAATAGATCTGGATGCCTCCCCAAGGCTACAATGGAAATCAAGGTGACTAAAAAGAACAGCCAAATTATTACTGCTTAAAAAGGGCATTATATTTCCTAGCTGGCCAGGGCAAATAAACCAAAGCTGAGGCTGAGTGTTGGTTTAATGCTTTGATATCCAGGTTTATCTCATGGTGCCCCAAGGAGTGACTCATGGCTTCTGTCTGTTTGGGTTTGCCAGGGTGGAGGTACCTAAAATACAGCTGGCAGTTTTTCTGCTGCAAGGCTCTGGGGCTGAACAGTCAACCAAAGGGACCTAAGGGAGGTGAGCTCCTTATTTGAAACATGGGCAAGGCTGTTCTTCAAGGAATTTCCAGCCAAAGCAGCCCTAAAGATGTAGATGTGGATCTACCATTGCTTTTGGAAATCCTGCTCAATATAAAGCTCTATTGCTCACACCATGGGGGGTGTTGTGAGCAGGGAAGATTTCACAGCACCAGGGAGATTGGCTTTTCCCCTCTGCTGTGTTTCATGGCTGTAAACAGCCCCGTAATCCTATCTGCAGCTACTCAGCATTCAAACCCAAAAGCCTCCAAACTTCTTCTTTGCTCCTGTCATTTATTATCTGGTGAGACATTTTCACTGGTTTATCTTGATACTCTACTCACCCCAGTATTTGTGACTGCAGAGGGATAGGATGCCAGCAGCTAATAAATAGGATAATAACATAACATTCTGCATTTCAAAAAAAGAACTACTAGCACTTTTACAGCATCCATGACTTTAACAGGCCTGTTTTCTGTAACGTGCATTTTATTTCACATTTTTCATTCGTTGTGAAGAGGCATTTTCACTCCCCATGGATGCTACAAGGCAGGCCCGTCTCAAAAAAAAAAAAGAACCAACCTTGTAGCTCTTCCATAAACCTCTTCTGTCCAGAGCAGAAGACATTCTGGTGGAGTTGGATGAATGGCTTTTCCCCTCCCCATGCGTCCTTCAGGTGTACCTAGGTTTTCTAGGAGCTTGTCTCATGCTTTTCATAAATGCCGTTGGGAGCACGTGGAAGAATAAATGCTGCAAACCCCTTCTCCCAAGAAGGACCAGACCTCAACCCAGCTTTGATGTGCAGAGAGCCAGTGGAAGCGTCAGAATCACACCAGATTTGAGAAAACAATGTAGGCATTGTCCCCTCCTTTCCGCCAAACCCTGCTCTGATAGCCCTGAGGATTGCCTCTTCAGTGGAAGAGGGGTCAGCTGTTCAGATGTTTATTTCTGAATTTTCCCTAATTCCGGGTACTTGGTTCTGTTTCCAGCTGTGCCAACAATGGCCATAAGTGTAACTACCACAGTTTTCCCTAGAGAGGGGGTTAGTGTTCCTCCCCAGCCCTCGTAGACTAATATATCTGTCATAATGCTCTGAATTGGTGGAGTTGACATGGATGATTTTTTTTAATTTTTTTTTTTAATAAACTTTTTTTTTTTATGGTGACCTGTTTAATAGCTTGTTGTATTTGAATCGTTTTTGGCTCATTTGAGTAATTTAGCTCCTTTTGGGGAATGCAAAGTATTGAATCACTGTATTCCCTTTTGGGATGATATTTTCTCAGTTAAGCAAGCCTTACTGGTTTCTGCTCTGTAGGCTTGGAAATTAAGGTTAAATAATAAATTGGCCATCTCTATGACAACGGATACACAGCTTTCCTGAAGGAGACGTTATTTCAGAAGGCTTGCCAGGTGGATCACAGATAAGAAACTTACATAAATTATATTTTTGGCTCCAACATGTAAAACGTTATTCTTGGTGCCTTTCCAAAATGTGATCAGCTGGCGCAGGCTATTTCGCCGCCAGGGCTGTGAGCCTGGGCGAGTCCAAGGTCTTTTTGCCATACAGCCAGATCATGCAGTTCACTTGGGTCTAGAGTAATTAAATTTCCATTTGTATGTTTGGGAAAGCTGAAGAGGTGAGCTGAGGCAAAGAGGAATGTTCAAGGCAATTATTATTATGACATTTGTAAATACTAAAATAAGAAACAGCAACAGCATGAGAGACCACGTTGGCCAAGGTTTTTCATCTGGTCTTCCATAGGCGAGGAGGACAGGTGAGAGGCCATAGTACATTTTGAGGGCTGGTGCTAGAAAACTGGGCTGACTATTTTCTCATACATTAGGTATTACCTGGGACAGCATAGGCAAGAAGAAAGGCATCAAAGTCCACAGGGGTAGTTAAATGTCAATTATGTGAGCAATGATTCCTCTTCCAAGGAAATGCTTGTTATGGGGCAGACTCAGTCTAGCCAAAGTGCCACAAAAGTACTGCAAAACCACATGGTTTGACTTTTCTGTCTCATGCCTCATCTGTGCCTGGCCAGCACTGCCACTGTTTCTCACTCTCCCTGTTTTCCTCCTTTAGGTCTCACGTTGGGCGCTTTGAAACAAAAAGAATAAAAGGAAAACTCGGATAAAAGACCAAAATGAGGAAACATCGACACTTGCCCTTTGCGGCAGTGTTTTGCCTCCTACTCTCAGGCTTTTGCTCAGTTCATGCCCAGCAGCAAGCAGGTAAGATCGGGCTGCTTTATCCAACTTTGCCCCCGTACAAATGTGCTGCTTTGTTTGCACCGATGCACCCACACTGATTGGTTTTTAAAGTGCATGTCGACAGTATGTTGTGGTTTACTTTCTGCTCCTCGGTTCCCACTCAATTGAGGGTCCTTTCGGACCCAGACTTTGACCAACGTGTATGCTGTGTCTTTCCGAGCATGTCTCTGGCTGGTGGCGTGCTTTTGAGGATGCTCTGCAGGGGATGGGGATGTGGGATGCGCACCCGGGGTGGCCCCAAGTGGGTTTTCTCCTAGGCAGAGTTGTTTTGTCCTCCTTGCATGTGTAAGAGGTCATTTTGCAGTGACAAGAATGCTGCCATTGAAACGCAGAGAAGCTGCTTGTTTGTTTGTTTTTTTTTAAGAGAAGGTGCTGGTGTCTTTGAGACTGTAGCTGGTTTCATGGGTGGGGGTGTCAGCAGCAGGAAAAATATGGAAAAGTCACACCAGCATCTAAATTGAGCAGCTTATTCTTCCTTGAGCACCGTCACAGAGCCAGCAAAGCCCAAAGCCAGCAAAAAAAAGCACAGGAGACCATGGGTGGTTTGGAGCTGAGCGAGCTAAGATTCACACGTGAAACTGCAACTGTTTTTACCTGGCTCAGGGCTGGCATCCAAACCCATGCAGCGAGGGTCTGGGAGGGGAGAAGCATCTCACCTCTCCCTCCTTGAGAAGGGTAGGTCTCATGCTGTCCCCCCTTTTCCTCCAGCCCCTGTGGTGTCAGGACACTGGTGGCTGCCTGTGTTTTCAAGTGTGCTTCTCATTTTGCTTTGGTCGATAAGGGGAAGTTAAGCTTCACTTTCGCAATGCAAAAGATGCTGTTGGTTGTTTGGGTGAAGAGGAGGAGGAGGTGGCATGCTTGTGCTGATCGATGGAAAATCCTAAACCTTCATCTGTTTTTTTAAAGCTGTCAAAACCGTTGCTGTGGCTGATATAATATTTCTAGTGGATTCCTCTTGGAGCATTGGGAAGGAACATTTCCAACTCGTCCGAGAGTTTCTGTATGATGTTGTAAAAGCTTTAGATGTGGGAGGAAATGATTTTCACTTTGCCTTGGTCCAGTTCAGCGGAAATCCCCACACAGAGTTCCAGTTAAATACCTACCCCTCTACCCAAGACGTCCTGTCCCATATTACCAACATGCGTTACATGGGGGGAGACACGAAGACTGGAAAAGGATTAGAGTACCTCATTGAGAACCACCTCACTAAAGCTGCTGGAAGCAGAGCCAGTGAAGGCATCCCCCAGGTTATTATAGTGTTAACAGATGGACGATCCCAGGATGATGTGGCTCTGCCATCATCTGTCCTTAAATCCTCCCATGTAAACATGTTTGCGGTCAGCGTGCAGGATGCAGTGGAAGGGGAGTTAAAGGAAATAGCGAGCGAACCCTTCGATACGCACCTTTTCAACCTAGAGAATTTTACCGCTCTCCATGGCATAGTTGGAGACTTAGTGGCGAGTGTCCGTTCGTCCATGACTCCAGAAAAGGCTGGAGCCAAAGAACTGGTTAAAGACATCACAGGTAATGGCCGACTGCTGATGGCTCCCATCAGCATGGCATCTGCTGGCGTTGCGCTGTTTAAAGCCTTTGTTAGGGGCAAGACTGAGATGGACGTTCAGAGGTTTAAAAACAAAGGTTTGAAGCATGCGGCCTCATGCTTGTAGCTATCAAGCGTGCCTTTGTTTGCAGACCGAGCTTGCATCCCTGCCACAGCTGCCAGGAGGTAGCACAGGAGTGCTTGGGTGGGCAGCAGCCCATTGTGGCCAGGCCACACTTTTGTGCCCGTAGCATGGAAATGCCAATGTAGGTAGCTCTGCAGAGTTATTAAATTGCTCCATCCTATCCCCCTCCTCCCCCTCGAGGCAGGCAAATAAGGGAGGAATACACCAGCCGTGATGGTGACTCTTTGAGGTCCTGACCAAAAACCCTCTGGAGACTGAGATGGTTGCTACTGGCTGTGGGGACACCATGCAGGACGTCCCCTTGCAGCTAGCAGGGAAGATAGGCAATGTGTGACTCCAAAAAGTCGTTCTTGGCTGAAGACAGCAAAAGCAGTTCAGTGGAGAACTTCTCAGTTGAAACCCCATCCCTGAGCTGGCCCTTAGCCTCTCTCCTCATCCACTTGGAGAAGGTGTGTGGTTGGAGAGTTCCTTTTGTGATGCCTTCCAAGTGCCTTCTTTACAAGCCAATGGTTTCCACCTGCCGGAGCACTGGACCCTTCCCACAACAAAAACCTCTCTGCAAACCGAGATGGCTTCAACAGATCTGTGCTGACCACAAGCCAGGTGCCAAACTTGCCTGGAAAAAAACAAATCTTCCTCCATCCATTCTCTCTTTATCGAATTTCAGCTTGGTAAGGGCCTTCTGAGAAGTTTTATTGTGTTTCAAAACAGAAGTCCCAGAGATCAAACCTTTCTTTTTATTCCTGAGACTCCATCTGAATGTCAACAGCTTGTGGGGTGATGTGAGGCAACAGCAATGTAATGAGGCAGTGTAACATTAATCCTCCTATGTTGTCTTGGCTGATTAACCCTCACGCCAGCCCTACTGGGTGCTCTCCATCACTGCATGACACTGAGCAACACCAAAAAGCTGTGCTCACGTGTGTTTTTATTGTGCACAGTCCTTGACAGGGCAAATGCCCAGATCACATGAAAGCCATAGGGAAGGAAAGCAGCTTCCCCAGAAAGATGACGTAAGGTTTGCCAATTCTAAGAAAATCATGTTAGTTAATGTAGGTGGAAAATGAATGTTATACCCAACCTGCTGATAGCACCACAGCTGCTCTTCAGCATCTGCCAAGAAGGATCCTGGTGCTTCTCTGTTGAAACCAGTGGAGCAACTGGTCTTTGCAGCTGGCTGTCTTCCTCTGGGGCATGCCAACATGTGACTCCAGCATCTGGAGTAACAGAAATTTCTTTAAAAGCTGTAAAGGCAAACCGCTACTCCATGTCTATCATGCATTTCCAAGTTCATTCCTGCTCAAAGACATTTTTTGAAAACATTTCCTTCCCCTCTTTAACACAAATTTAAGCTAATCCTACTATTGTAGTTTTACCCTTGTGTGAGATGCATGGACATCTACAGAGTACCGTTAAACGTGGGAAAAGATGTTACAGGTCCTAAACAGAGGACGACAGTAGTGTACAAAGCACGGTACAAATAAGTGTTGGTGTAAGAGTCTGAGAAGTCATTTATTCAGCCAATAACTCCATGTAGCATTAAAATGTTAAAATGCCGTGGATGTTTTGCTGGAAATTTCGCTTTCATATGAGGGCTCATGTAAGGAAATCCCAGGCCCATAGTACTCCAAGTATAAAGTCCCAAAGCTGTTGGTCTGTGGCAGTCCCCAGAGCTGACCAGCGTAAGTATGAAAGTCAGCCCCAAGTTTGCCCTATTGTGTTTGTCGAATCTTAGCTGTCTGTCTCATCTGACCCTCCTTGCTTAGTTGTGTAACAAGCATGCTTTTATTTGTTCTCCAGCACCATCTTGTTCCATAAATGTGCACTGAAGTACGAGGTTTTTTTTACAGTGATGACAAATTATCCAACGTACCTGTTTCACATCTATTTTCTCTCATGCGGGAGTGACCCATGCTGCCGTGATGACACCTCTTGGTGTCTGAACTCTCGCTCCTCAATAAGATGTCCAAGATATCTAAAGCAGCTCTGGCTACAACCACTTTGAGATCTCATTTTCATATGACGAAGTAGAACATGTACATCCCAACTGAAAATGGCGCAGTAAAGACAACTCTAAGCACCCCTAAATTTTGACTCGATGGAAAAATAAACCCTGGAGACATTTGCAATTCGGAACCATGCTGCTGTTCTCCAAGCCAACGCTGGCTATCGAATTATCCCAGGGAAGCGATGATGGCCCTGGAGATCTTCTCCTTTGTTTCTGGAATCGTGGCATTATTTGAATCTGTTGGTGGCATTGCAACGTATGAAAACATTTACTAGAAAACAACAGGGGAGGGGGAAAAAAAAATTATTTGACACCACTGGTTGTTAGCAAAGGCTGCAGGTTTATCCCTGATCTTGCTAAACTCTGTGCCAGTTTTGCTACTGGTTTCACCTTTGGCTTTCAAAAGTTGAGAGCTTCATGCAATTTCCAAATGTTGCTTGTTATTCATTTGCAAGTAGTCTGAAATTTCATTTGATTGGAGAGTAATAGCATGGAAACATCTGAGCATGCTTTGGGGTCTTCTCCTCCTCCCCCTCTTTCTGCATGCATACAGCTCTTGGTGATGTTGATGGTAAAATTAACTGAGCAAAAGGAGTAACAGCAGACACCACAGCATTTGGGGTCTGCTTCGGTAAGTCTCACAGTAGAAATTCTTCCCCCACAGCAACCCTGTTCATGTTATATAAAAGTTTTATTTGGTGTGTATATATCCTCAGCAGATGCTTGTGACCATCTAGGTATGGTCACAGCAAAATAGAGTTGGATAATTGTGTCATGACTGATTTCATCACCCTGTTTTAACCTGATTCTGCATTCCTTGATTGAATATCCGGAGTCCATATGAAAAACACAGACCAGAGCCCTCTTGTTGATAATCAATGCATCTTTTATTATTTTGCACGAAGGAAGACAATTTTTGCATGGCATGAGTTGAGAATCGTGTGGGTCAGCTTTCTGGACAAATACAATCGTGTATGCTGGCACCTGGTAAAGAGTTACAGTTTAAGAATAATAAGCAAAATCTTTTGAATTGTTTCTCATAAACACATTTCAAATTATAATCCTCCCTGGTGGTAGAAGCCGATCTTTTCGGCCACTGTTTTTTTAACCAACAAAAGAGCAGAACTGCAACAGCTAAGCTGAAACTTTCCATCTTCCCAAAAACCATGGCTTTTTTCTTCCAAAAAAATAAAAAAGACTGCAATGAGGAAGACCTCTTAGGAATATTACTGTCCTCACCTGCTGTCTTCAGGGTGAATTACCACCAAAATCCACTCTTTTATTTGGCTCTAAATAGTTGGACAGTACTGGCCACTGATGGAATGGATCTAGATTCCATAAAATCGTATTTCCCGAGTTTTCTTCTTGTGTGCCAATAACTGCTGAGCTCCACGGAACTGCAGCCACTGGCTCGGGTCATGTCTGCTCGAGCCATCTCCTGACAGGTAGAGGATGCTGCTGGGATGGGGCTGGGAGCTCATATTCAATCAGAATGCAGAACTACGAGGCAAACATCACCTCCTTAGTGAATACGTGTTTTGTTTTCTCATTTTCGTGTTTCTCACTGGTTTTCCATGAAACATGTCAGAACACTAGACAACTGCATGTAATCACTCATTTTAATGCTTTCACCTTTTGCATTTCTTTTTTTAAAGCTCAAGAGTCTGCTGACCTTATTTTCCTTATTGACGGATCAAACAACATCGGAAGTGTCAATTTTCAAGCCATACGTGATTTCCTTGTAAATTTGATTGAAAGCCTCAGAGTTGGAGCTCAGCAGATACACATTGGGGTGGTGCAGTATAGTGATCAACCCAGAACCGAGTTCGCTTTGAACAGCTACTCCACAAAAGCGGACGTTCTAGATGCCGTGAAGGCACTTAGTTTCCGTGGTGGCGAGGAAGTGAACACCGGTGCAGCATTGGAGTTTGTGGTGGAGAACCTCTTCACCCAGGCGGGAGGCAGCAGGATAGAGGAAGCGGTGCCTCAGATTTTAGTGCTGATAAGTGGTGGAGAGTCTAGTGATGATATTCGAGAGGGCTTGTTAGTGATGAAGCAAGCTAGCATATTTTCGTTTAGCATTGGGGTCCTGAATGCTGACAGTGCAGAGCTCCAGCAGATTGCTACTGATGGAAGCTTCACATTTACTGCCCTGGATATCCGTAACCTCGATGCTCTTCGAGAATTAATACTGCCCAACATTGTTGGAGTGGCCCAAAGACTCATTTTGTTAGAGGCCCCAACCATTGTGACTGAAGGTATGTATGCCTTTCTAGACTGTTGCATATTGAATGAATGAGCTTTTGCACGCTTTAAAAACTTTTTTTTTCAGTTTAATTTTTTTTTTTTTTAATTTTGCAATGCATCTCTCTGATCTAGTTATGGAGAAACAATGTGGAAAACAAAGACTGCTGCAGTTAACGTGCAGAAACTCATTTACCCAGTGGGTTATCTTTTGAAAAGGTTGTGTATCAATAACTGGCATGGTGTGGGGTTTTAAAGGACACAAGCAGAGTATAAAAAAAGTCTTGTATAATTCTTTTTGGGGTATCTAAGCACCACTGGAGTAAATACTGCAGCACTGTCAATTCTGAAAACTTTTATGTCACATAAGCTTGCGTTGTATATCACTTGAAAGTCTCATGAGAATGAAATTTGCCTGGGGAAGCTAACTGGGTGATCAAACAGACCTCTATTTCATGGAGTTGAAGTTGCCAGCTTGCTAAGACAGTAAAATTCCAGTCGTCATTGAAACTGTGCACTGTCCTTAGGAAAAGGGTGACATGCCTGTGGTGCTGAGCTTAAAAGAGAAACAGCCCTTAGTTCTTCTGAAACAAAATCCTTATCTAGCTAACATATATTTCCCTTCAATCTGTAAGCTGGGAAAGTTTAAAGCTTTCAATGAGGCCATGGGAGATAAAAATGTCGGTGTCAATATTCCACTTAGGTCTCTTCGTCACTCTTAAATCCCCATTGATATTATTTCTGGATTGACATTCACTTGGGTGCAGTAGAATAATGAATATCTGGATTTATGAAATGAGTAGGTGATCAAGAGTCTCTCAGTCTATGATTTTATGGCTAAGTTAAATTTACTGAGGCTTTATGAAAGACACAATATGTCATATTTCAGAGGCCCCAGAAAAGGGCCGGGCTGGAGCTGCTGCACTTAATTACCAGGACACTTAATGCAACCAACAGTTTTGGGATCCAAGTACCAGTCTGCAGTTTTGTACATACTGTTCAACTCATGATGTACATTAACATATAAAACTGTTTTCCAGATGTCTTCGTTGATCTATGTCTAAACTTGGTTGTTATCCCATGGCTCAAATCAAAGAGAGGAAGTTGCCTAAAAGATCATTTTATGACATTGCCTTGATTATTCCAGGAAAGAACATAGAGAACTTTTGCTTGTAACACCCCACAAGAATTGTATTTAGCTAAATAAGCCAAAATCTGCATGTCTAGCTGAAATGCACATGCCAGCACCCATGCAAATCAAGAGAAAACCTCTCTTTCTACCCCTCTGATTTTTAGCAGTTTGAATGGCAAGGTTAAAAACATTGGTACATTTGGTTTCATCTGCGCTTGCATGTTTTTCACTTAAAATGCCAGCTCATTTGTAGAAGGTGCTACAGTAGCATCAGCCTGTGCTGATGTACATGCAAAATAGATGGGTATGCTAAACAGAGAAGTGGGTGCTTTCAAAGGAGCTTTAGGGAATTTCCTTTCCCTAGCATCCGTGGAAATTAATTTTGACTGGCCTGCTGGATTCACATCAGGGCCTTGGAAAGCTCCAGCATAAAGCACTGGTTTGGGAGACACACTGCAGCCAAAAAGGGATGCCAAGCCCCTCGAGGTGCCAAGCGTTCCTGTGAAATGCTGAAGTCACCTTGTTTCACTCAGCTCTCTGGCTGTACACTAGTCCTCCTGGGATGAAGGGATATCTCAAAGTGCCTCTCTGCCTCTATTCTCCCCTCTCCTTTAGCTACTGGGGGTGCCTGGATGATTAAATTAAAAGACAGCTGAGGTGGCAATGAGGAAGGAACTGTGCAGGGCTGCGTTCAATGCTGACATCCTTCAACATTACTGACTTTTAGAGTCAAAGATATAATGCTTTATCCCAAATCCTTTGAAATTCCTGGGAGATCTGCCATCAGATTTACCGGGATCTGGTGAGATCCCACCTGCAGTGCTGGATCCAGCTCTGGAGTCCTCAGCACAGGAGAGAGAGGGACCTATTAGAGTGGGGCCAGAGGAGGCCACAACAATGATCTGAGGGCTGAAACCCCTCTGCTGTGAGGACAGGTTGAGAGAGTTTGGGTTGTTCAGCCTGGAGAAGAGAAGGCTCTGAGAAGACATTAACATGGCCTTTCAGGACTTCAGGAGGCCTATAGGGAAGAAGGGGACAGATTTTTGAGCAGGGCCTGTTGTGACAGGACAAGGGGTGATGGTTCTAAACTGAAAGAGGGAGATTTAGGCTAGAGAGAGGAAGATATTTTTTACACTGAGGGTGGTGAGACCCTGGCCCAGGTTGCCCAGAGAGGTGTTTGATACCCTGGAAAGGTACCAGGTGAGGTTGGACAGGCTCTGAGCAACCTGCTGTAGTGGGAGATGTCCCTGCTCCTTTCAGGAGGCCTGGATCTAGATACCATTTAACAGTCCCTTCCAGCCCAAACCGTTCTATAATTCTGTGATCAGACCCTATGTGATGTGTACAGCCTTAAGCTTAAGTGCTTTTGCTCTAATTGTGTCCATTGAAATTATAACCGTGGGGTGTTTCTTTCCATGGGTTTCAGTTTCGATTCTCACATTCCTCTTCTCTATGGAAACACACTGCAGGATTTGAAAGCTGCAAGAGGAATGAGTAGTGAACCCAACTCCCTCATCTTTGCAAAACCCCTTTGATGTTTTGCACAAACTTCTATATAAAGTCAGAGGTTTCCAGGGTCTCCATTTTTGGGTATATATCTGCTGACAAGCTTAGGAAACGCTTTGGACATCTCTCCTGGGTGACACAAAGCAGAGATTTCAGCCCTTGTTATCTATTTGGAAAGTTTCCTGTTTTCAGCCCTCTCGTCCTTGGAGAAACTGATGAAAAAGAAAACCTGGCTTGGGGGGATGAACGCTGGAAATCGTGGCTCTGGGAAAAGGATCATTTAAACAAATCCGTGCTGCTTTGAGAGTAGCTCCGTTTTGACAGCCTGGGCGGTCAGATGCAAGCCACCAGCAGTTCACGTTGGGCTGTGGCTCTGGGAGGGTACCACCACGTATGCTTCATGCAAGTTCTCATCGTTTTGCGTCCAACAGCAGCATGGCAGGCTACTTTAAGCTTCAAATTCTGGCAATCGGTCCTTCATCAAAAAATTTCCAGCAAGACTCTGTGAGGGGCTTTTGCAAAGTCTCGCACTTGCTGGTTTCTTGGGGTCCGAGGGCTGAAGGGGAAGCAAAGTCGCAGATGTCATCTCCAGCTCTAAATCACTCCTTGAGGTAGCCCGATGTCATGGCAATCACCCATAACGAGAAATCTGACAGAGACTGGCCTTTGGGAGCACTGCTTTCCATGGCCAGCTGGTGTCCAGCCAAGGAGGACTGCAGCCAAAACTTTGTTCTTTGTTCCAATCCAAAGTAAATAGCCTCCACGCAGGGGAGCTCTGAAGGGCCAAGGAGTTGCCCTTTTACATCAAGAGAGTGTTTGCTACCACTTGCCTTGAGGAGCATGAGATGATGCTGGGTCTATTCTTCCACCAGGCTGTGCACTGGGTGTAGTGGTGTGTCTGGGAGGTGATGGACCTGCCACCTTGAATATTGACCCCATCTCAGGAGCTCTTAGCTGGGTAGGCAGTTTAGGGACACACCAAGTCCAACATAACACAGTGATCCATAATGCTCCAGCATAACTTGGAAACAACACAAGATTTCCTTTTTTTTCACTCTAGTGGCATGAATCAGGGAGGTGCTAATGTGAGTAGGGTTTCTAAAAGATGATGTTAAGATTATCTCCCATGATGATCATGTATAATGTTTTTATCATAATGGTGCTCGTCGTGTTAATATTTACTGCTTTTTGGTGTATGTTTGCTGCGTTAAATATGATGGTGCTTTGGTTCCTATGCTGCACAATAGGGGGGGTTTTCCTCCATAATTACCTTCCTTCAAACTTAGCCAGGGAACTGGAAAGTTAATCATGCTCTTTCTGTATCCGATGCCATCGTCAATGATAAAGTTCCAGAGATTACAACATAGGGAACTCACTTGGTTAAAGACACGACCACCAGAATATAACTCAGCTCTTCCATGGCTGGGCTGCCTGTGCCAAGAAAAATCATACCTTGCTTTTGTTAGATAAGGAATAAGATATAGGATGTGAAGACCCAAGGCCCAGGTATGTTGAGTAAGTGGAGACTCTTCTTTACTCGTATCATTTTTCTTGGGAACCTAATCCTTCTGAGACCAAACCATGCTCTGGCGTGGATTCAGATGGCTCCACTGCAGAGAGAGGGAGCATCACTTGTTTATCTTATGTGCCAACTGAGTGTCAAGATTTCTCCTGAGTGTTTGTCTTTCTTTCTTGTTCTGACATGTATATGCATTTCGATATAATTTTATAAACAATGCAATTCTTGCAGCTCTTCAACTCTTCTGTTTTAGAAAGGGGAAACATTCAATCACATTCCATGAGCTTTCTTAAAAGCCCTCTGCTAGAAACTAAAAAATAATTCTGTTTTGAAAGCAAGACCCTTTTAAAGGTGTTGAAAGTAACAGTACCTCGTGCAAGCAACAAGTCCTAAATGTTCCTGAACTGTGGACGTTGAAATGATGCATAGAGTGTGGTGAAGGCTTCCACTAACACGATGTTCATGTGTTACTTGCAGTTATCGAAGTGAACAAGAAGGATGTAGTCTTCCTGATAGATGGCTCGACTGCTTTGGGGACTGGCCCCTTTAACTCAATTCGTGATTTTGTTGCTAAAATCGTCCAAAGGCTGGAGGTTGGACCCGACCTGATCCAAGTCGCGGTAGCACAGTACGCAGACACTGTAAAGCCAGAGTTTTATTTTAACACCCACCAGAGCAGAAAGGATGTGATGGCTAACGTGAAAAGAATGAAGCTCATGGGTGGTACAGTGCTCAACACTGGCTCAGCACTGGACTTTGTGAGGAACAACTTCTTCACCAGTGCTGCCGGCTGCAGGATGGAGGAAGGAGTGCTTCCCATGCTGGTGCTCATCACTGGTGGTAAGTCCAGGGATGCCGTTGACCAAGCTGCAGTGGAGATGAAAAGGAACCGGATAGTGATCCTTGCTATTGGGTCAAAAAATGCTGACCTGGCAGAACTTGAAGAAATAGCCCATGAGAAAGATTTTGTGTTCAACCCAAATGACTTTCGTGTTCAGTTCATGCAAGCCATTCTTCCTGAAGTGCTGTCGCCTATCCGGACACTCTCTGGAGGACTGATTGTCCAAGAACCACCATCAGGTAATTACTTACCCTCTTTAATTAAGGAGATATGGTTTATATGTTTGTCAACTCTTATTCTATGACAAGTGGAGAAAAGGGTGGGGGAAAGTGACAAGCGCGTGCTTTAGCATAGATAAATGTCTCTTTGACCTGCAGAACATACATGAACAGATTGGTGAATTTGGTAGTGTGGTTGTTGTTGCAGCTTTGTCATTCCATCCTGGAGATTTTTGTCCCAGTTCCATATTTGCCACTATTATTTCAAGGTCTGGACGTGGAAGATGTGCTTTATTAGTTAGATACTGAAATCATTCAGTGGAGGCTTTTTATCTTGCTTGGGCTTTGTGTAGTCTATGAGCAGGGCACACTGTGAATGTTATAATCTCTTCCTCAGTTTGAAAATCATCCGCAGTAGACATTGGCTCAAGAAAGCTTAAAAGCTTCTTCTGAGTGTAAAGGAAATAAGCAAGTTTGTTTGTAGAGATATTCAGAGGAAGCTGACCTGACACTGTTGGACCAAAACTCACTCTTTAAGAACATATTTATTGTTTCCTTATCATTTACTCAGCTCAGGCCCTAAGAGGTTGTGTTGATTTGCAGTATTGATTTTAATTTAGTCTGTTTAGAAGATGATCAAAAGCCCCACAAAGGCAATGAATTCTTTTTACTTGGTATCGCCATTGACATCAGTAGACTTTGGAAGCGATCCAGATGCTAGTTTTGTCTTTGGAGGCAGTTTCCCCTGCATTTCAAAGGTGTTCTAGCTGCACAGAGGTTTTATACCAAATTTCTCAAGATTTCTTCCCAGTAGAGATGCTTGAGGTTGAATTAAATTTGCATTAGGTCCTATGTAAACCTTGCATTTCTGTCTCATGACACATAAACTTTAGAAAAACAGGACTTCTTTCAGCTCCCAGTAAAGTCAATAGTGAGGTTCTCATTGGCTTAAGTGAGTGTTGAACCATGTCCATATTTTTTTCTAGTTTCTTCAAATAATTTGAAATTATAAACCCCAGTGCAAAAGAAACTGAGTTTTTGGAAAGGGTCCTGAAAGAATTAAAGTCTGTGATTGATTTACGCAAAGAGCAGACATTTTAAAATCAGTTTGCCAATACTTGCCCTTAATTAATATGGATATCACGGGACTCAGCATTTAATAGGCTTTTATTCAAAATGTGTTTCCTGCTAATACAGTTTTGCATGGCTATTCACAAAACCTGACATTTTTATTTTTCAATGTAAATTAAAAATGTTGGTATACTTCCTTCTTCTTCAAAGCTTATTCATACAGTTTCTCTTTTTTTCCATTCCTTTTGCTCTACTGTACTCACAGCTATTCACCTACACAATGAGCACCTCATCACATCCTACGCCATAAAATGACTATTATTAGTAACATAACTGATTTTGATACTGGGCAGTTAGTTACATTTCAACTAGATAATGTCTCACCTTGGGCTTTGAATGGCATTTTTCTGGGAAAAAATTAAAAATACAGCAAGCCAAGCCAACTTGTACAATCTGAGAACAATGCCTGTACTCCAAAGAGCTCTTTTCTCCCTTTTAGTTTTAATATCTTAGTATTTGTATAATTTTATCTATAGGACAGCAAGCTTACAGGGACAAGCCAAGCTAGAGACATGGATGAATATAGCCCTGTATTCATAGGGAAATGCTTTAAATGGAAAGATAATGAACAGAATTAGCATATATATATATATATGCTAATATATTCTCATAGAATTTATTTGGAGGAACGTATCCATGCATTGGATGAGCCCACTCTCCCACTTCCCAGAGATCTTATTTAAAGTTTTGGCATTTGGGTCTATCATCTGGACATGAAGTGTTCAGAGCAAAAAGCACAAGGCGATGACCTTTGGTGTCTTTGGGGTGACATTGCAAATCTGTGCCTTGGAACTCAGATGCTGGGACACAGCCCAAGAAGGATTTAACCTTAAAAAAGGAGCCAAGAACTGGCTGTTTATTGCCAAAACTAGGAAATTTCTCCTCTTTCAACATCTCACAAAATGAGTATCTGAAACTGCCGACATCAAAATGCAGTTTTCTACATCAAATGCAGACATCAGAGGCAGGTGCATCAGGCAAGTGTTGCAGCCTCGTCTGGACCAGATGCTGTAAGCCTGATAGTAAAAGCTATTTTTAGTATCCGCTCAAAATACTAACCAAATTGTTTACCAGGCACGAGTGTTGTCCCCTGTAAGTGAAGAGTAACTCTACTCCGCAGGTCAGCTACTGCTGGCTGTGCAGCATGGCCATGGAAGTTACTGCTGGGCTGGACATGGTCCTCTACATTTGTGGATGCATGAGAGCATCCCCATGGAATGGGGGATTGCTTAACAAGGGGGTGGTCGCACTGGGCATCGAAGCACACTTTAGGGGCCAGAAAGGAGAAACGTTCCCTAAAGCTTCGTTGAAAGCCCCAAGGTGCTGACTTGCAGATAAGCAAGGTGTCTGAAAGCCTAATTCAATGTTGCTCCAGCAAAATCAATGAAGCTACCTTTTGCCAGCTAAGGATCTGGCCAAGAGCAGGTAACTGGCATTAGCAGCCACTGAAAGCTTCTGCCATGACAGAGGCTGAGCCCTGCTGATAAACTTGACATTTAAAAGAATTTTCAACACAAGTCAGAAACTTCTCCTGTCCAATTTAGTCTTTTCCAGCAAGGTCCTTGCTGCTCAAGCTCTTTCTCTTCTCTTTTCTCTCCTGTCTTCATCCTAACAAGGTTTACATGCGTGTACGGCGTATGCTGCATGCACACATGAAAAAAAAAATCCACTTTTGTTTTCTGTGATGTCTCATGTTATTTTCTGTGCTCTACTGCAGTTCAAGTAACCAAAAGGGATATCATCTTTCTTTTGGATGGATCACTCAACGTCGGAAATGCCAACTTCCCCTTTGTGCGTGACTTTGTTGCCACACTAGTTAACTACCTTGATGTCGGCAGTGACAAAACCCGAGTTGGCGTAGTGCAATTTAGTGACACTCCTAAAACTGAGTTCTTCCTATACTCATACCAAACCAAATCAGACATAATCCAACGTATGGGGCAGCTGAGGCCCAAGGGGGGGTCAGTGCTGAACACTGGCTCTGCACTGAACTTTGTGCTTTCGAACCACTTCACGGAAGCTGGTGGGAGCAGAATAAATGACCAAGTGCCGCAGGTCCTAGTCCTGGTGATGGCAGGGAGGTCTGCCGATCCCTACTTGCAAGTTGCCAATGAATTAACTCGGGCTGGAGTGCTGACTTTTGCTGTTGGCGTTAGGAGTGCGGATAAGGCAGAACTTGAACAGATTGCCTTTAATCCAAGAATGGTATATTTTATGGATGATTTCAGTGCTCTGGCAGCTTTACCCCAGGAGTTAAATAAGCCTATAACAACATATGTTAGTGGAGGTGTGGAAGAGGTTCCACTCGCCCCAACAGGTAATATCTACCTTCCTTCATGTTGACTGCATTGAGTTAATCTTGTTTCTCTTTACTGTTTGTTCCCCATGTACACTTTCACATCCATCCAAGGCCCTGAGTCATCAAAGCGGTGAGGGCTGTGCTTGACCATCAATACGTAGCTTGACACTGGCAGCTCTTAATTTTGCTCAAGTCCTCCACAGCACACTTGAAAGACAGGACAATCTTGGCAGGTCGAGACCAAAGGAAGATCCAAGCAAGTCTATGCCCACCAGCCACTTACACATTCCCTTTCTGTTGCCCTAATAATGTCACAGCCTGGAAATGCGCCATCTGCACTAGCTCAGGCAATGGGGCCGTGCACTTTTGGACAAAAGAAGTGATGTGGAAAGCTTAAAGTTGTGCCAAATAGCACAGGGGAAGAGAGATCTAGCCAGGTAGAGGCAGCCAAATCCTTCCCCAGAGACACTTTGCCAAAGTGCTGTTACCAGGATGTTACAGAGGTTGAATTTGACTCCTGATATTCCAAATTATCCTCCAACATAAAATCCAAAAGCTGCTGGTAAGGTTAACCCTTTTCAAGCATTAATGATCGTTAATTCTGTTATTATGCATGTGGAGACATAAGAACAGCCAGGATTGTTTAGTACGGAAAGGAGACTGTTAAGATTAATGTGAAAGATGTTAAGATGCACAGATATGAGCTGCTCAGTTTTGTCTTGGATAGTCAATGAGATTAAAAGGGCATCAAACACAGGTAAAAGGCTTTCCCCCCTCCCAAAGTCCTAACTCACCTATGGATTTACATGCTCCTTGTGATGCAACTGGGAAAAGTACTTTAAGAGAATGTAGAAGATGCTTTGTATGTGTGTGTATGTATGAACTAATGTCTATTTGTTATCTGCTAAGCCTTTAAATAGAAAAAAAACCCATCCCTTTACTTCTGTTGTACTTCATGCCTGCATTGTCAGCACATTATTAGACCGTAAACGTCACTGGCCTCATCTGAAATGGCCAGTTTACAATATGATGCAATATATGATATGACTATCTGGTGCCTGAATTTTTTCAGTCTTAGGATAGAGTTGTCCTGGCTTTCCCTTCCCCCTAAGAAAAATGAATCAAAGGTGCTGTTTAATCCTGTAGCTTTTGAATGCTTCGGCAAATGAAAATCACTTGCTTTGCATATTGAAACCCAGTTTATCTGCAGAGAAGTTTTTAAGATGACATTTAAGAAGAAAAATGCCTTCATCTCTTTCCCCCCTCCCTCTTTTCATTTTTAAATTTGTTGTAGAGAGCAAGAAAGATATTTTATTCCTGATTGATGGCTCAGCCAACCTCTTGGGTAGCTTTCCTGCCGTCCGGGACTTTATACACAAAGTCATTTCTGACCTGAATGTGGGTCCCGATGCCACGCGAGTAGCTGTAGCTCAATTCAGTGACACCATTCAAGTTGAATTTGACTTTGCCGAACTCCCATCTAAACAAGATATGCTTCTCAAAGTGAAAAGGATGAGGATAAAAACCGGGAAACAACTGAATATTGGAGCTGCTCTAGATGAAGCTATAAGGAGACTGTTTGTGAAGGAAGCTGGAAGCAGGATTGAAGAAGGGGTTCCTCAGTTTTTGGTCCTCCTTGCTGCTGGGAGATCAACTGATGATGTGGAGCAACCGTCAGATGCTCTGAAGCAAGCTGGAGTTGTAACCTTTGCTATCAAAGCCAAAAACGCCGACCTCATAGAGCTGGAAAGGATTGTTTACGCCCCGCAATTCATTCTGAATGTCGACTCCCTTCCTCGGATCTCAGAGCTTCAGCCAAACATAGTCAACTTGTTGAAAACTATCCAGCTTCAGCCAACAGGTACAGGGAACCCTGGGGTTTTCAAGAGGCTGAAAGACGTCACTTACATGCCCCTCTCAATTTGGTAACTGTGCCAGTTGATTCTGGTCATGTTTAAAACTATTATGTAGAAACTGCGATTGTACTTGGATTTTCCTCTGGTCAGACCATGACCCAGCAAAAGCTTTAAGGTCCAAACTGAATTTGAAAGTTGAACAAGGAAAAAGTCTTTTGTTCAGCTGCGAGAATTGCAGTAGGTGCTGTTACCAGCGTGTAAAACACAGTACGAGCCTGACATAAATTTTGCATAAATTGATGTGCAAATGCTGGGCTAGAGCTAGAAGAAGCAAACAAAAGTTTTCCACGATTTCTCTTTCCATCCTCCATTTTCTGGAGGAATGGTAGGGAGTAAGGAGCCCTGCACCACGCTGCGTTCACTCTTGCTCCGTTATTTCTTACAGGGTATAACGGCCGTTTCTACATTTTGTACCCATGCACCAATAAATTAGGTGCTCTTGACTCCGTTACCATTACAAGCTCAGTAGATGAGAATGGATTGGTTGAAGAATAAAAAAAAAATTGCCAAAAAGGATCACATGGCCACAATTATAAATTCACACTGCTGTACTGGAAATTACACGTATCCAGCTGTGTGATTTCTTGAGGTAGCCCTAATTTGAGAACTAACCTGTCTCCCAACAGTCGGTGGGGACCAGGAAAAGTGTATAAACATCCACATTATCTCTCTGTAAAGTCCTGGGAAGATGGACTTAGAATCATAGAAACATAAAAAAAGGAAATTGGGCTGGAAGAGATCTCAGGGTGCCATCTGCTACATACTCTTTTCCCCGACAGGATCTTCTTGTCCAGAGACAAATGACATTGACCTAACCTGTTCTGAAAGCCCTCCAGTAGAGGAGATTTTCCAGGCTCCGTAATCAATCTGCTCAATTGCTTTTATCTGTATAAATAGATACTTTTCCTGAATGTCAAACCTCTGCCTTCCTAGTCACAGTTTGAGCCTTTTATATCTCCTCCAGCTTAGGAAGGAAACAGTTGTCCGCTCATTCCCATGTTTTGTGTGACAGCCTTTCATTTACTTCAAGTTTGCCATGTATGTCGTCTCAGTCCTCGTGTCACCAGCTGTGTACCCAACTCATTCAGTCTTTCCTTGTAGGTCTTGTAGGTTCTCTACTTTTTCACCCTTGTCTCTCCAATGCCAGCCTGCTCCAAATGACCAGAGCATCACAATGGTATCCCCTGGTCATCTCTCACCCCATCTTTTTCGTGTGGAGTCATTGCCTTTACTGTATTTATGTAGCTTCTGCCTCGACGTAGACTAGTGCGACCAATGCTTTTAAGTTGCATCCGGCCTTTTCAAACCATTTGTCTTGTCAAGATCATTTTGATTACCTTTGACCAACAAGTACTGTGAATAATTTGTGAAATATTTGTTCACAAATAGCTGCATCCACCTGCTTTTCCTAGTATTCTTGGCTAAAAGAGAGCCACTTCAGAGGAGTACACATTTCTTTTTTCCTCTTTTTCTGCTACCCAGAGACTTTTGATAGGACTCTCTTCCCCTGCTCCTGAACTGCATGAAACTGGTATACACCAGGCAATGTCTGCTCCTTCTTCCTGCCTGAATTGCTCAGCACAAGCTATATTACTATTCCAGTCCTATGCATTAACCCATGAAGTTTCCAACATTCCTCTTAATGCAGACTTTGGATCAATTTTATTATTTAAGACTTCAGCTGCCCTTATTAACTTAAGTAGATACTGAAGATCTTCTTCAGAGGGACAGATGATACTCCTGCTTGTCCCATTTAACCCTGCTATAAAGAAACCAACAGCACTTTTGGGGATGCCATCCATCAGTTGCTGTGTTTGAGAGGCAGTGATGTTTTCTGCCTCGCCGAGCCAAAACTTTGCACTTCTGTTAAGCAATAGCAGAATGTGTCAATGGTTCTTTGACCTTTGACTTTTCACAGTCTTGGATTTTTAAAAAGAAAAGAATGCTTGGTCACAATTAGCATTTCTCTTTTTAGCTGCGCTTGAAGTAAGTTAAGAAACAAAAATCAGTGTCTAGAATTTTAGAAAAGCATTTCAGCATTTTCAGCTGGATGTCCTTTCCAGCAGCCAGTACTTGAAGGGTGGCTACCAAGAGGAAGGAGACTTCCTTTTTACAAGGAATCACATGGGGGAAACAAGGGAGAATGGTTGCAAATTGCTTCAGGGAAGATTCCAGTTGGAGTCAAGAAGAAAATTCTTTACAATGAGAACAGTTAAACATTGGAATTGTCTCCCAAGGGAAGTGGTGGACTCCCCTACACTGGGCAGTTTTAAGACTCAACTTGACAGGGTGCTGGGCCATCTCACTTGAACTATTTTATTATTATTAGTATTATTTTTTTTTTTACTTGAAAGGTTGGACCAGATCCTCCTTGAGGTCCCTTCCAATCTGGCATCCTATGATTCTATTTTGTCTGAGCATGTGCAGGATTATTTATTTCTCAGTTCAGAGATGCCTCAGAAAAGCTCTTCTCTCCCTCTCTTCATCAGCTTCCTGTGAGCACCTTCTCTGCAGTATGTGATTTCATTCAGAAACTTACTTTTCTCTGGGAGCAAAAGATCCCTGATGCTCCCAGACTCATGTTACGTATTGCAAAGCCATGTGCCAGCTTCCCAGCTTCCTTGGGAGCAGATGGCTTCTCCCAGCCTCAGGTAGGAGATGGCACCTGAAGTCTCTTGGCACCCTATTTCCTATGGGTCTATGATTCTATAACTCAGCGGGTAAGGCACGGCATGCATTGCACGGTGGTTTCCACCAACTTCCACCTATCTGCCTCTTCAACAAGGATAGCAACTGATGGTAAAGGAACTGAATCACCCATCTTGACATCTTGCTTTCCCGTCCCTGAGTGTTTGTACTCCTATTCTCAATATATGTGGAGAATAATAACTACTGCAAAAGAGAATCTCACTTATTCCCCTCTTCCCTTACTTGTCTCAAATAGTAGTTGAGAGAGGTGAGAAGAAGGATGTGGTGTTCCTAATCGATGGCTCAGATGGTGTCAGAAGAGGTTTCCCTCTACTGAAGACCTTTGTCCAAAGAGTGGTTGAAAGCCTGGATGTCGGTCGGGACAAGGTCCGTGTTGCCGTCGCACAGTACAGCAATGTCATACAACCCGAGTTCTTACTCGACACCCATGAAGACAAAGCAGATCTCATCAGTGCCATCCAGGAGCTGAAGATTATGGGAGGATCTCCTCTGAACACTGGCGCAGCCCTTGATTATCTCATTAAGAACGTGTTCACAGTGTCGAGCGGCAGCAGAATAGCAGAGGGTGTCCCACAGTTCCTGATTCTGCTGACAGCTGACCGGTCCCAGGACGATGTGAGGAGGCCCTCAGTGGTCCTGAAGACAAGTGGCACGGTGCCCTTTGGCATTGGGATTGGAAATGCCGATCTCACAGAGCTGCAGACAATTTCCTTCCTCCCAGATTTTGCTATCTCTGTGCCTGACTTCACTCAGCTGGATACAGTGCAGAAGGTTGTCTCCAACAGAGTCATCCGGCTGACCAAGAAAGAAATAGAGTCACTTGCCCCTGATCTGGTTTTTACATCACCCAGCCCAGGTGAGAAGATGTTTGTGTCTGCACCGAGACCCGGCAGCAAAATATGATGTTTAGTAACATCATGGTTGCAACACAAACTGAGAAAAGCAAAGATGGTCACAGCTAAGACTCTAAGTCCATCTTGGTCTCACTGTTGATGTACTTTGGGTTGGTAGGAGCTCTGTAATTAAGCCCAGTCTCTCAAGGTGGCCCATGTTGTATCCACATGGAAGACCCACAACGTGAATGCCGTGGCCCTTATCTTATTTTAAGTTGATGGACTTTAAGTCCATGCTATTCCTCCTGGAATGGAAGTTGCATCATTTAGGTGCTACAGGGACACCTTCACACTGCTATAAGTCAAGATGAGCTTTTCTGCTATGTGTAAGACCTGCTGATGTGTCTTACGTTCACCACACCCATTCACTAGGGGAAGTGAAACCGGATGCAGCTGTCAGGAAAAGATCAGATCTTCCATTTCTGGCCTTGCTTGGAATGAAATCCAGCCAGACCATGCCTGAGATGAAGGGTACTGATCCCAGATCAGTCTCTTTGAAGTCCACCATCCTACTTTCTCCTTCCTTCCCTTCAGAGCCAGACTGCTTTCCTCCATCCCCATTTATCAGTGTGATATTCAGTGATAATTCAGGCTCTGACCTGAATTACCACTGCAGGAAACATTTTATAAGGAGGCAAAAAGTCATCCTGGAAAGGCAGAAGCTCAGACAATACTAGGATAGGAGCGTTTTTAGGGGACAAATCCAAAGAAAGAGGGGTGGTACTGTGTAAAACAACCCCAGGCTGCCTGGCAACCTACCCTGAGTAAGGAGCATCACCAGGCTATGTTTCCTTGGGTTGAAATCACACCAGGAATTACTGTTGCAGGTTTCCCCTGCTCCCTCTTTCTTCCTTTGTTTTGGAAGTTGCTGTTCTTGCACTGCCGGAGGATGTGCCTAGCAGACTGGTCTTGTCTCTGGGTTGAACCCAGAGGGTCCCTGCTGGGGCACCCAGGAGATATCACAGGCAATGAAACAATGAGCGTCTTCCTCATGGCCAAATGCACCGGCCAGTGATGTAGATTATGAGCTTAGCTGCTTTCCGTAAGCAATGTCTGATGCATCTTCTGACCACTGCCTTCTTTCCCGCAGCGGGTGTGAAGAGGGATGTCGTGTTCATGGTTGATGGCTCCCGCTATGCCGCCCAGGAGTTCTACCTCATCCGCGATCTCATTGAGAGGATAGTGAACAACCTGGACGTGGGCTTTGACACCACCAGGATTTCAGTGGTCCAGTTCAGTGAACATCCCCACGTGGAGTTCCTGCTCAACACCCACTCCACAAAGGATGAGGTGCAGAGTGCTGTGAGGCAGCTGCGGTCACGGGGTGGTCAGCAGGTGAACGTGGGGGAGGCCCTTGAGTTTGTGGCAAAGACCATCTTCACCCGGCCCTCAGGGAGCCGCATAGAGGAGGGCGTTCCTCAGTTTTTGATCGTTCTCTCCTCCCGCAAGTCTGACGATGATTTAGAGTACCCATCACTCCAAGTCAAACAAGTTGGGGTGGCCCCTATGGTGGTAGCGAAAAATGTGGATCTTGAGGAGATGGTGCAGATTTCCCTTAGTCCTGATTATGTATTCCAAGTCTCCAGCTTCCAAGAACTGCCCAGCCTCGAGCAGAAGCTGCTGACTCCTGTTGAAACTCTGACTGGGGACCAAATCAGACAGCTGCTCGGAGATGTGCGACCCCCTGTAGGTAAGGCTCTGTCAGCACTGGCTGCCTCTGGGTAGCTCTCTAAGTAAATGTCCAAATGTGTAAATAATTTTCTATCCCTTCTTTGTGAACCAAGGTTTTCCCTATTAAAAAGCAAAGGTATAGCACAGGTGCAGTTTTAGAAGGAAACTTTTAGATATGTTGAAAGTACCTAAATATGTCATAACTTGTGATTTTCATGTCACGTACCAAAATAAGTCAGCTACTTTGAGCTCAAAGTCAAACACCACAATGTGTGGCCTGTTCTGACCTAGCAATTTCCTAGGAAAGAGACACAAATCTGGGACAAAATAAAGCAGGAAATATTGATAAATCCAGAGAAGAGCATTAATGAACAAAACAGTTAAGACTTTGAGTAATGCATACTTCAAATATTAGGCAGACTGTTAAGACATGCTCGCATACTAGCCCTTTTGGAGAGGTTCCCTGAAGCACCATTCCTAAAACTGACTAAAGTACGCTGCGTGGTTTTACATTATATGAGAACAGATCGCACAGAAATCCTCTGGCAAAGCTTAAGCAAATACTTGGCAATTAAATAATTTCCTCTCTTTTTGCATCCTTGTAGATATTTCCGGTGATGAGAAGGACATAGTCTTCCTCATTGACAGCTCTGACAGCGTTAGGCCCGATGGGCTTGCTCACATTCGGGATTTCATCAGCAGAATTGTTCAGCAGCTGGAAGTTGGGCCAGACAAAGTGCGAATCGGCGTGGTGCAGTTCAGCAATAACGTCTTCCCTGAGTTCTACCTGAAGACCCACAAGTCCAAAAATGCTGTCCTTCAAGCTATCCGCCGCTTGAGGCTTAGAGGAGGGTCCCCCGTGAATGCTGGCAAAGCCCTGGATTATGTGGTGAAGAACTATTTCATCAAGTCTGCGGGAAGCAGAATAGAAGATAGAGTGCCCCAGCACCTGATTGTCATCCTTGGAGACCGGTCCCAGGATGATGTGAACAGGCCAGCTACTGTGATCACTTCAACGAGCATTAAACCTCTGGCTGTTGGAGCCAGGAATGTGGACAGGAACCAGTTGCAAGTCATTACCAATGATCCTTACCGTGTGTTTTTGGTACAGGACTTCACAGGACTCCAAACTTTAGAAAAGAACGTGCAAAGTATTCTTGAAGAACTTCCAATACCCACAACAGAAACCCCTGACATTTCAGAACCTGGTAAGACTGCTATTCCTCCTGTAGACTTTTCTGGACAGAGCACAGATAGAAATTGTGTAATGTGAAAATGATCCCATAATAACTAAGATAGTAGAAAGAAGAGAGAAGCACAACATTACTTCACAAAGCATCTTAAATATTAGAGTTGCCAGAAACCATTATTATTAACAGTGTTTTCTTTATATTCTTTCAGGAGGTAAAAAGCAGGCTGACATTGTGTTTTTGCTGGATGGCTCCATCAATCTGGGGAGAGATAGCTTCCAAGAAGTTCTCCAGTTTGTCTACTCAGTGGTGGATGCCATTTATAGGGATGGCGACTCTATCCAGGTAGGACTGGCCCAGTACAACTCGGATGTCACTGATGAGTTTTTCCTCAAGGACTATTCCACCAAACCTCAGATTTTAGATGCCATCAACAAAGTCGTCTACAAAGGCGGCCTAGTGGCAAACACTGGAGCAGCCATCAAGCATATCCAGGCAAAACACTTTGTAAAGGAGGCCGGCAGCCGAATCGACCAGAGGGTGCCCCAGATTGCCTTCATCATCACAGGTGGAAAGTCCTCGGATGATGGGCCGAGTGCCTCCTTGGAAATCGCACAGAAAGGTGTCAAGGTATTTGCAGTCGGTGTGAGAAACATCGACCTGAAGGAAGTCAGCAGGCTGGCCAGCGAGAGTGCCACAAGTTTCAGAGCAGCCACAGCGCAGGAGCTATCTGAGCTGAACGAACAGGTCCTGGTTACACTGGAAGCTGCTATGGTGGAGAAATTGTGCCTAGGAACAACAGACATTGCAAGAGGTAAGCGTGATCCTTTCATAATGTTCTCGGGTCATCCCCAAGTGTGGTTTTGATGGGCTTGTCCAGCTGGTTCTTGTGCTTTGCCTGTAGCCTGAGGTGCAGCTTGGGCTCAGATCTCCTCTGGGAGGAGAGGGGAGGCTGCAAACCTCTGCAAACATGAACGACTGGTGTACCATCACCACAGAGGTCCCATCATGGTGGAATAATTTCAGGTATGACAGTCAGATACTAAACCACTGGCCTTCTACTACTGCATTGAAGGGGCTCCTTATTTAGCTGCCTTTGGGCTAGGTCTCACTGCCTTCCTCCCTAGATGCGTAGGGACATGATGCCAGTATCATGGCAGATCAAACTAGTGCCAAAACAAAAAGTGATGGTCCTCGTTTTGCCCACTGTGTTTTTAACAAGCCAATCAGACTTGCTGTGCTGGAAATCAGAATTTCTCTTGCCTTATCATCCAGGGTGCCCACTTGACTACAAGTGGTTGTAGTTGAAGGTCAAATTGCCTTAAGAAGGAATCCCATGATTTGGCTACTTCAGAAGCCAAGCGAGGGGAACTGAGTGAGTAAGAGGGCTGGTATTGCTGTTGGACCAGATTCCCAGCAGCTGGTTTAACTTAATGTAATACGGTGAGTCCTACTCTCAGCACAGCTCAGCCCTCTGGATTTTGAGCAGAAATGCCTCCTGAATTTCTGGAGAAGCTGGAGGAGATCCACAGCAGCACTGAGCTGAGCCGCAGCTCCAGCTGAGGTGAAGAATTGAGTGCAGGGAAAAGCAAACCACTGCTGGTGGTAACCAGGAGTGCTTCCCGAGTCTGGCACCAGTGTGATTAATAGCAAAGAAAGTTCAAACATCTACCTCTTTGAAAGCCTGCACAGAAGGTGTTAAATCCAGACAAAAGACACCTAGCAGCCTGATTTCCCCGTGCTCCAGATGTGGGTCCAAGCCCAGGCTAAATATTCCTGCAAAAAGGTAGATGTGCATCACCTTGTTAGCTCAGGCTGAGCAATTTCATGCCTATTCTGCCCTAATTCCCAGCTATCCCATATAAATCCTAGCTCCACCTTTCAGGGACTTGAGATAAGTCACCTGGTTGTCATCTCCCTCTACATCCCCATGATGGGAGGACAGTCGCTTCAAGCACTGGCAGAAAGTGCCTGGACAACCATGTAAGTACTGACAGGTTTTCACATAGTGGAGAGAACGCAGTGATCTTGTCTGCCTGATGAAAATGCAATTTTCTGTTGGACTTGGTTTAGTCAGTTCCTCTCAGTGCTAAGAAACAATTGGAAAAAAAAACAATAAAATGCAGATTATCCCACGTTATCATGGCTACGATGAAAGAAATTAGAAGGCACTTGTGTATCAAATGGTGGCAGCTCTTCACGCAGAGAGCGTCTTCTCTAGTGACCAGCAAAATAACTGGGGAAGTCATCACTTTAGAAGCAATTGGTATGCTGCTCCAGGGTGACCTCTCCTTCTGCATTTCCCTTTCAGATTGTGACTTAGATGTGATACTCGGCTTCGATGTCACAGATGTTGGGCCCGGTCAAAGTATATTCAATTCCCAGAGAGGTCTGGAGTCCAGAGTCGAATCTGTGCTGAACAGAATAACGCAGATGCAGAAGATCAGCTGCACTGGCAACCAGGCGCCCAATGTCAGAGTAGCCATCGTGGCTCAGTCTCAGGGGGCACCTGTGGAGGGACTGGACTTCTCCGAGTACCAGCCTGAGCTCTTTGAGAGGTTCCAAGGCATGCGCACCCGCGGGCCCTATTTCCTCACGGCGGATACACTGAGGTCCTATCTGAACAAATTCAGATCTTCACCCTCCGGCAGCACTAAGGTGAGACAAAGCTAAGATCACCAGGATGGTGTTGGCCAGGAAAACTAACTTTTTGTGTATTTTAGTTGGCAAAGAAACTGTCAATTCATAATAAATTTAAAAAATATGTTCATTAAATAAATAAATTCGGTCACTTAAGCCCTACTTGGTTCCTGCACTTTCCCTGCGTTGTCAAGATCCTGTCCCGACCATCGCTGAGCATCGCTGCAGCCAGTACCCATGAGGACAGCTTGGCTGCAAACTATTGCTTTCCAGATATGATGGATGTATACGATGATACGTATGTGCAGAATGCATGATACGATACACAGAAAGCTAGCACAGAAATGCAAAGCTTCACGGCCTGGAAAGGGCATAGCAATTCCTCCATCTCCTCTCGGACAAAGCATTGCTTGGAAGGTTGCACATACTTGAAACGTTCTGGATCCTGATATCAATTTATGTCTCTCCTAGGTCATAATCCATTTTACTGATGGTGCAGATGACTCAATAGATCAGCTGGAGGCTGCCTCGTCTGAGTTGCATACAGAAGGTAACTTCTTTACTCTTGACGGCAGTAATTATAGGCCATATTAACATCCGGCCCATTTTACCACCACTTCTCATGAATCCATGAATTTGATAGTAATGAATATCCATGAATTTGATAGTAACGAATAAGGATTTCATCATTCCTACATGCACTTGCTGTTCTTCGTTGCCTTCCTGTGATATTTAGCTGTCTGCTGGCCTCTAGGCATGTGTGTAATTTGCACTGAATGCTCTTGAAGATGCTTGTTCATGACTGAATAAGCTCCGTTTGTCCTCAAAGAGGCAGATAACAAGGATGGGGAGGGTGTGCAGGCTCTGCAGAGCCCCGAGCCCCATCACACAGCGCCTTCTGTTTCCTCCTCCCCAATCAGGTGTCAGTGCTCTCATCTTCGTCGGGCTGGACAGAGTGAGCAATTTTGACAAAGTGATGCAGCTGGAGTTTGGCCGTGGGTTCACCTACAACAGACCTCTAAGAGTTAATCTACTGGACTTGGATTTTGAGCTGGCAGAGCAGCTCGTAAGTAACTTGGCAAAGGCAGCGCTGCCTTGTAATGCTGGAGGAAAGCCGACGGCTGGATCTCCTGCAGGGCTGAACCGTGGCTCAATTACAGCCTCTTGGCTCTGGTTCTCTCCCCTCCCTACCTCACATCAGCTCTTTTTACAGATTCCACAGCAAATAAATTGAAGAGCAGAGCATGATGCTGCCTGGTCTCATACCACTCCTGGAGACGCCCTACTCCAGACTACAGCACATGGGATTAAGTCAGATGGGGTGGAATAAGATGCCATCAAAAGCTGCTGTGCCAAAAAACCTGCCCTCTGCTTAGATTTATACTCTTGTGGTTTTTAACCTGATGCAGTGTCATGCCTTGTTGGCACTAAATCTCTTGCAGAAGCTCTGCTTTCTAGGTTTCTTTCCCTGAGTGCCTGAATTTCAGACATGTTTTTAACAGATGAAGGAGTTCTCCTTTCTCCTTCTCAGATTTACTTCCCTCCCATGTAGGTAGTCCCACTTGAATTCACTGAGTTCATATGCTATCAACTATGTCCAGTTCCTCCCACCTTCACATCTGCTACCAGCATCATTAAGCAAGTTTTCCAGTAGATTTAACAAGATTGGGCTTAACCACTGGTCCCTGTGGTAACCTTGCTGGGCCATTCCTCACAAATCTGAGTGGGAGTGAACTTTGGATTTGGGGATAAGAGCTAGTCTTCAGCCCATCCCCAAGTCATCCATTTGCCTAGGAAAATCCTTCCAAAATGTAAATGTGCAAAGCTGGCAGGAAACATTTGCAGCCAGCAGTGTACTTGACAAAGTTTTTGGTGTTTGTTTTTTTTTCTCTCTCTATTGGATGATGCAAATCCAAGCTGCAATTTCTCTGAACCCGTATCTTTCTTTTTTTCTTTTCTTTTCCTCTTTTGCTGTGCATTCGCAAATTGTTCTCATCCTGCAGGTGGCTGGTGAGCTATTCACTGCAACAACAACTTTCTCGTGTCTGTTCCACAGCCTGGGTTTGTTTCTTTGGAGACTGCTCCCTTCAGTGACAGACACCACCCTGGGAACTGATCTCCTAAATACTCTCTATGAATTCTGCCCCACGCAGATCCCCTGCCTCTGATATCCTAAACATAACATGGACTGCTGCTTCCTAACCATGCAGCCTAACCAATCTGCCAACACACAACTCCTTCTACTGCTGTCGTGGTGTTTCAAGGCAAACAGACCCCAAAATGCTGCCGGATCGACATCATGGTTGACACAAGAGCAATTGCACAGGCTCGAGGGCTTGCAGGAATTACAGCGTTGGGGCTCTGCCAGTTTTCTAACACTTTCCCGTTGTGTCATGTGCATTTTGCTACAGGACAACATTGCTGAGAGGACATGCTGCAAGGTCCCATGCAAGTGCTCAGGGCAGAGAGGGGACAGAGGTGTGCCAGGCCCCATAGGACCAAAGGTAGGTTGTTTTATCTGTGGATGAAGGGTCCACGTGCAAAGTCAGTGTCCACCACAGTGGTGATGGGTGGGTGATGCGCAGGCTGAGTACACTGTAATGCACGATGCTAAGGGGGAGGTCATCTCCGCTTACCTCCCCATTCTGAAAATGGTCCTGGACCATTTTCACCAGTGAAGAGCTGCTCTTCTTCCTTTCCATTCCACCCTCTGTGTTGTAAAACCACCAAGAGGGCCGGGATGAGTGGCTGGAGGGAGGGGGTGACACGTCTTGTCAAACAATTTAGGGGCGTCAAAGGGAGATGATTTCCCTCATTAACTTGTCTACACAGATGACCAAGCAGCTTCTTTGTGCAGATCTAGGGAAATCTTGAATATCAATTTAGAGGGAGATCACAGGACTATGAAAGACATGTGGAATCCTCTCTGTTGTCTTCTAGGGTGCTACAGGTGATCTTGGCTATGGAGGTTACCCTGGTGATGAAGGAGGACCGGTGAGTGGTTGCCCCTGTTCTGCATGGTGCTGCTGAAATAAAGGACCTCATCATAGTGAAGCATTTGGAGGCTTTTTCACTAAATATTTTCTGCTGGGGATGTGAGCATAGATTAGACAAGAGAGCAAGCAGAACTTTGTGTTTCCCTCATCTGGTGGCCTAAATTGCTGGTTCCAGCTGCTCCTGGGAGAAGGTTGGTAAGGAGCTCCTTCAAAGCTGCAGAAGGCATGATGGGGGGAGTAACTCCCATTATTTAATATGACCCAGGTCTCTGCTATTCTTCCAAGGTCCCAAACACCTGTGAGCAGGGCAGAGTGATTTTGGACACAATAAATCCCCAGCTTCATTAAAGCTGCAGCCTATGCCAAAGTTATCAGTACCAAATGCAGCTGAAATACTTGAGTTAGTCCAAGAATGGGACCAAGAAGGGGTGTTTCTATCCATCACAGTGGCCAACAGCACGAGTCCTATGACTTCTTACTATCATCATTTCATCCAAATTCTTACTTCATGAATGCCACGTCACCCTTGGAATAAACAACTCCCCACGCATCACTCCTGGGAGGTGAAGATGAGGTCAAGGGGTTGGTGGTGGTTGTCGCTTTTCCAACAGTGGAGACCAGCTGCTGCTGTCAGATATCACATGTGATGCGATGTTTTCCTGGGGCTTTAAGGTCAGAATGGGATTAGACATCTATACAGAGCTCTGAGGGTTTTGTCTTGTCATTTTGTTTTTGAAGAAGTATTTTAAAAAGCTCTTTCATAGCTGACAGTTTAGGAAGGATGTTTCTCTCAGTGATGAAGACTTGAAGTTGGTCTCTATGTGAGGATTGTTGTGGGCAGGAAATGGTGATGTGGCCTGGCATTGACTTTTCAAAACCTGATGCTCCATTTTTCCCTTGTGCTTCCAAGCCACCTTCTACACTCGCTGATGCATTCTGTTAGCTGAAGAAATGTGCTTATAGGACAAACCCTGACCATTCCATTTTCCCCTCCATGCAACAGGGTGAGCGTGGACCACCGGGTGTGAATGGGACACAGGGTTTCCAGGGATGCCCCGGGCACAGAGGAACCAAGGTATGTGTGGAAGAAGCCTGCATAGAGCAGATCCAGAAGTGCAGCTAGTGGGATTCCAGCTGAGGGCAGTTTCTGCGTCTTTAGGATGTCATGTAACAGCCACAAAGTCCACTTGAGTGGTGGTGCCCACCTGGCCAAGCACCAAGATTTTCAGCAGGTGTCATGATGCCAGCATTGCTATGAAGAGTGAAAGGACAGCCCAGGGACACAGACTGGATCTGCAGACAAGGCTGATTTATTTTATGCAGTCTGAAAGAAGGGAAAAGATGTCCGAGGAGATGGATTTGTTCTTAACACCAAGAAGTGGCGTGCGCATGTCTTAGCCCAGGGTGGGATGATGTGCGGGTGGAAATCTGCTGTTGGGGAGCAGGGAGAGAAGTGAGCCACAGCTGCTGCTTTGAAGAGGAATCTTGAGCAAATAGTTCAGGACAGCAGCTGTGCCACCAGCCAGAAAAGGCAGTGAAATGTATAATATTTATGGGAAATACTCCGTGATATTAAGGGGACGTTTCCTACCATTTGCTCTGACCACAGGGTCCTATGGCAGGGAGCAGAGGCACACATGAGCCAAGCCCTTTAGTTGGAGCTAAGATACTGAGTCTCTTTAAAAAGCTGTCCAGCCTTGGACAAAGGCACTGAGACTGGATCTGGTTTCATATAAAAATGGGTACAGGGAGAAAAGTCAGTGGAGAACGATTTGTGGCTAAGGAGTAAGGTGTTTTGTTGGATCAGCTGGCTGAACCCCATGAGGCACATATTTTATCTTGGCATGGGTGTTGAGGAGGCAGCTGAAGAAGAAGATTGACATGAGTAATAAGGGACAGCCAAACCCCAGTGCACCAAGCTCTGGCTTCCCAGATCCTGACTCTGGGTCTCCCACCAACCACAGCCCCTCTTCCTCACTATTTCCCATGATGATGAACTGGACAAAACCAGAGTAACTCCCTTTTCTCATCTCTTTAGGGTTCTCGAGGATTCCCAGGAGAGAAGGTATGGAGCTATTTCCTCGTGCCACAGCAGCGAGCATATGGACGCATTAGTATCCCCCTCCCCATCCCTCTTTCCCTTGGTGAGCTTTTGCCCCTTGCCTCTTCTGCAGGGTGAACTGGGAGAAATGGGTCTGGATGGCATTGATGGAGAAGAGGTCAGTCATTTTAATTGCTTTTCATAACGAGCTGCTTCGGTGACGCATCTAAGAAGCGACGTGAAAGAGACAAATATTCTGAAATAAAATATTTCTCTTTTTTAGGGAGACAAGGGTTTGCCTGGCTCCTCTGGAGAGAAGGGATATGCTGGCAGGAGGGTAGGTTTTATCACATTGAAGATGGGGCTAAATGATGGTGGATTTGAGCCAGGGGAGGGTAGAAAGCCATGCTGCTCCCCTCCTCAAGGCTGAGGACCCAGCAGAGGTGCACGGCAACACAGATGGTTTTGGAAGACAAGGGCTGCTCTCGTGAACTTTCCATCTCTTCCCACAGGGTGATAAAGGAGTTAAAGGAGAACGAGGAGAACGAGGCGACCGTGGGCTCCGTGGAGATCCGGTAAATATTGATAAGGCATCTCCTTGATGTTTCACCCACTTTCCACCAGTCCCAGGATCATCAGCAAGCATGCACTCAGGCTTATTAATTATTATCATTAAATTCTGCTTGACAGTGGCAAGTCCAGCAAGGACTTAGAGATGTCATGTGGGTAACACATGTCTCTTGATACCAACCTGTATATTACTGTTTCAGCATATAAAAATTCCTCTTCTTCAATATTATTATTTCCCAGTTGAAAAGCTGCATCTGTCTGAAAACATCAATAACACTTCATCTAATTCAGTCAAAAAAAAAGAAAAAAAAAAAAAAAGCAACAGAAAGAAAGAAAAAGAAAACAAATGTTGGTTCTGAGCTATGGCAGAGCAGTTTATGGTGTCTGACTTCCATGTCCCACTTACACAGATGTTTCTCATTACTCTTGCTTTCAGGGAGATTCAGGAGCTGATAATACTCAACGGGGAACCAGAGGCCAAAAGGGTGAAATCGGACCGATGGTAAAGTTTCTTTGTTGTCTTTCATTGGTTTTTTGATTTTACAATAGGACGGGACAGAGAAAGTAGAGAAAAAAAAGGATGCTGCCAAAAAGGTGCAAGTTTCTTAAACTCATTATACTTTGTCAGATGGAATATTTTTCCGCTAGAAAACACTGTTGGTTTGCAACCAAAACTATCTCTGAGAAGACGTCAGTTGAGAAGATATTTTGTGTAAAAAGCGCTTTTAAAATTCATATCATTATTATTATTTTATAATGTCTTTGGGATATTGTCACTGAAAACAGCTTTGTACTTGGGAGTTAATCTTGTATGTTCTGGCGAGTCATATCCAAAAGCAGAGAACTGTTTAGATGATACCAAATCCGAATGTTCCGATTCACCTGAAACTCTAAAAAAATCCCCAACAAACAACCCACATGATCGGCTTGTGCTAGCTCAGAAACTTAATGAAGAATCTCCATGTGTTGTCTGAAGGATTTCCACCAATGTGGGAATATCGAGTAACTTGTATGAGAGAACAAAAGGACCCATTTTTTTGAGAACTGAACCTGTTTTCCCAGTGCCTACTCATCTCAGGACTCTCACTTGAGTTTTGCTTTTCTCTTAGGGAGAGCCAGGACCGGTGGGGCTGGATGGCGAAGACGGTGGAGTTGGGAGGAAGGTGAGCCAGACCCACAGTCAGCGGGGCCCAAGCTTGAATTGACAACAACTTTTTCCCTCCTGCCTTCGCTTGTATTTTGTTTCACAAGCATCGAGAGTTCAACTTTATGGTTTTTTTTGTTTTGTTTTCTAAAAAATTCCCCAAACCTCAAAAGGATAATCCCTGGTAGTTTGCTGGCTTGTTCTATAGACTTTAAAGGTCTAATCTTGAATTTATTCACATGCAAGTAACTCAGTGTTCAGATCAGTGGAGCCACACCTCATTTACTCTGGCATGAGCCAGCAGTGTGCCCTTGTGAGCAAGAAGGTCAATGGTATCTTGGGGAGCATCAAGAAGAGTGTGGCCAGCAGATCAAGGGAAGTTTTCCTCCCTCTCTACTCTGCCCTAATGAGGCCACAGCTGGAGTATTCAATCTAGTTTTGGGCTCCCCAGTTCAGGAGAGACAAGGAACTACTGGAGAGGGTCCAGCAGAGTCTACGAAGACTATGTGGGGACTGGAGCATCTCTGCCGAGAAAAGGCTGAGAGACATGGGGCTGTTTAGCCTGGAGAAGAGTAGACTCAGGGGATCTGATCAATGCTTAGTGGAGCAGGCTGCCCAGAGACGTTGTGGAGTCTCCTTCTCTGGAGACATTCCAAACCTGTCTGGACAATGTGATCCTGGGCAACCTGCTCTGTGTGACCCTGCTTTAGCAGGGGAGTTGAACAAGATCTCCAGAGATCCCTTTCAACTCCCACCAGTCTGTGTTTCTGTGATATGCATCTGCATTTGACTGCTGGTTTTTAAAAGGCAAAAGCCAAACTGGAGCTGGTATAGCTGGGATATTTGGGGATGCATTCTCTGCTGCCACCTGTCCCTTGGGGCACATGGTGGCACTCACCTATGTAGTGGAGCGTTGGGGAACACAAGGTAGGAAAAAACATTCCAAGGTTTGATTTCGGAGAGCTGAGTGTGTGGATTTCTCTCTCTCTCCCTCTCTCTCCCCAGTTGTTTAAATTATTCAAAACCAGTTTTGGACTAAGGGAAGCAACAATAAATGTATTAAAAAGCAATAGAGAAATGTGTGTTTGCACACTTGTGTAACAAGTCTCATTTCTTCGTGCACAGGGTATGATGGGACGAAGGGGACCAATTGGAGTTAAGGTAAGTGGTGACAGGGACAACACCTGGGGCTCCTGCCATGCCACTGGCCAGGCAGCCACAACGCCCAGAACGATGCACCAAGAGAAGACACATGCAAGCCTTGCTTTCTCCTCTCTGCATCCTCTCTCCTCCAAATTTACCTCCTCCTCTTCAGGCTTATCTCCCTGTATGCTCCTTGCTGGACTTGGTGCAAAACCAGCTGTCCACACACCTGGGTTTGCCCGTCCTTTGCAGCATTTCCTGGTCAGATGCTTTGTCTCTGTGTCGTGGGACCAAAGCGTAAAGGAGATGGATGCCTGTTGATTGTAGGACACAGATTACCCCACCAGTTCTATGCTCACTCTCTGCTACAACCATATTCTGAAAAAAAAGCCCCAAACAACTTCTTCCCTGCTCTTTATGCAGCTATAAATGCTTCAAGATCTTCTTTCCTTCCCCTTGTGTTGACCACATCCCTCTGTGCTAATCTGCGTTGTCCTATTTTGCACTTCAAGGGTACCAAGGGCTCGCTCGGTCAACCAGGGCCAGCTGGAGAACAAGGCTTGAGAGGGCCACAGGTCAGTGAGCTTACAGCAAAGTAAATGTCTTACCTCATGATGCTGTTGTGCTATTTCATCACTGTTGTGTCCTCAAAGAGTCTCAGCAGCAACGACTGTTGGGATCTGGGTATTTTTGGGTTTGCTGTGGCATGGCTGTCCTGCCCTGGGACATCAACCTTGCCACAGCATCCACACTACTCGAGGTGTGATGTGTTTGAAAACCATCTCTTGGAACTGCAGCGTTTGCTCTCCCTTGGTATCCTGTGTAGCACTGGTGGATTTCTGCCCCATGTTGACAGTCTCTCTCTTCTCCCCACACAGGGTCCAGCAGGCCAGATTGGCACACCAGGCATAAGAGGAGAACAGGGTATTCCAGGACCCAGGGTAAATCCTTCTACTGCTTCTCAGCTATTGACCCAGCCATGCTCAGCAAGAACTAATAAGCTCAGCTGAGCTAATAAGATGCAGCTAATGTATATTTCCATTTCACTCTCCCCACCCAGGGCTCCAACTCTCTTCTATTTTCTTACAACACACTCCTCCAGTATGATTTTCCTCTCAAATTATGCTAAAGCTTTCTTGTTCCAGAGTTACAGGAGAGAAGGTGTTAAAAGCACCCACAAAGGGATCAGGACTTCAGCATTTGACCTGTGATCATTTGCAATCTTAATTAAAGAACATCCTTGAGTGACAGACAGGGAATCCTCCATGATGTGTCAAACTCTGAAGCCAGAGTATGACCGTCTCGCATGCTTGCTGAGGCACCCTCATGCATTTATTTCTCCCTCCTGCTGCATAACCCAACAAGACTCATAACCATAAGGCCAGATACATCTTGCATTTCCTCATCCTGAGCAGGACTTTGTCCCTCCTGCTTGCATCTTCCCCAGGGGGGTTTTCTAGGGTCAACGTAAGTTGCTGCGGACATTTGCACTGAACCGAACTGGTCCTTCAGCATTTCCTGACCATGAATTAGACTTCTGAATTTCCTAAGGTGCTTTGAGAGACATCAGCCCCAGTAGTAACACATGCTTTCTGTGGATCCCCTATTTTCTGGCAGCCAGTTTTCTAGACATGTTGCCAACATGCCTTTTTCTGTTTCTCTTCTAGGCTGGTGGTGGACAACCTGGAACACCAGGAGAGCGAGGCAGGATTGGTCCCTTGGGACGAAAGGTGTGTCTTCATGAGCAGTGAGTGCCAGCAACTGAAACAGCAATGAAAAGCTTCTGGATAGGAGTGTTCTTAAAACCTCTTGGAGAGAAATTAGCTCATTTTCACTGCCTTGTACTGTGTGGAGTAAAGCAAGATCCGTGCTCTGGTTGTTTCATTAGGCTTCCATTTCATCAAACAGAGGCAAAAGTAATTGAATAACTGAGATTCCCAAGTCACTTTCCAGGGCAGGCTCTCAGCAGATGCCCACATTGGAAGGTGGTTGTGCTGGATCTCTCCAGATCCACTATACAGTTTTCTCTCTCCAGATTCACACACATTGGTTCATTTCCACGGCTGCTGCACTGGCCATTTACACTGGCAAAATTCCCAGAGCCTGGGCGCTTTTATTTTTGCAGTGTTTGTAAATATCAAACACCATCCTGTGGTCAGAGGTGGCTGGTCTCCTATGTCCCATTGCTCAGCTTTCCTGAAATCACTAAAGGTCCCATTACAGAGCAAGAATTTTGTAGCATTGCTGGCCGTGTAGGTCCAGTCATGACTCTGCTGCAAGGATCACTGCAGACTGGTCTATGCAGAGAAACCAGTGTTGATAGGGTAGGAAAGGCTCAGCATTGCCTGGAGTTTCAGCACATTGCTTTAACAGATGCTTCTGTTTGCAGGGGGAGCCCGGAAACCTTGGACCCAAAGGGCCAAATGGACAGCAGGGCCCACGAGGAGAGATGGTAAGTGTGGCCATGCACTCGCAACTCTAAGGATGCTAGACAACGGGTCACAGTCAGTTGCAGCAGAGGGTTTAGCTCCCCTGTAGACTTTGCATCCTCCATGGTACAATATGAGAGAGGGAAATCAGCTTTATGTCTTCAGCTGGCATGAGCACAGCTGGTTACAGTAACCCCTTTGAGGAGGTGACTCAGTGATCTTAAAGATCTTTTCCAACATAAACATATTAATTTGAAAAGCGGCTTTTAACATCTCAGAGATCAGTCTGCAGGACAGAAGCTCTCCAGAGTTGCTTGGCCTTGTCCCGGCTCATTGCATTAGGCATGGGTAGATACCCTGAGCTGACGCTGTGAGCTAGTCCAAAGTAATCCATAAAAAGGGCATGTGGACTAAGTGAGCACTTTCGTAGGCCTGATTCTCGTTACTCTGTACAATGAGAAGCCAATTGAGGGAAAAAATGATTTCTGCAAAACAAGGGAGGATCGAGCTGTAAGCACATCTCTGGCATTGGCTGACCTCCTAACCTGCTCCCCATTACTGACTTCCACCTGGACATTTTATGGGTATACTAAGCGTGTTTTAATTCAGGTTTGCAGTTTTGGCATCACCTTTTTCTATTGTTTATGTTGTTTGTTTGTTTGTTTTTTCCCTTGAAATACCTTCTATCTATAGAAGGGCTTCTCAAAGACCAGTGACATCAGTGCATTCTTTCTATTGATGCCGCTGGATCTGTGAGGTTTAAGCTATTCATACACGAGTTCATGTTCATGACTTTGGCTTCCCAATTTCAGGGTGATGATGGACGAGATGGAATTGGTGGCCCAGGTCCAAAGGGCAGAAAGGTAGGTGTATGCTCAGCATGCCCATCTACTAACATGAGTTACCAAGGACAAGGGAACAGTCTATGTCTCCAGGGCAAGCGCAGTCTGAGTGACGTCAGATACATATAGGGACACCAATCAGCCCTATGTGTACGCTGGTGAGAAAATCAGACAAGACTCTTCAAACTTTTCCCCTCTGCCTTTGTCTTGGCTTTGCCTGCATATCCAAGAAGGAAGCATAATGTGTTTGTGCCTTTCATCCAGAGAGCCCCATGAACATCTGTGGGACTTCAAAACCAGCATGCCAGCATCTCTGACAGCTCCTCTACAGCTGAAATGAGCATTAGAGGAGCAACCAGACTGTAAAAAGAGTAGCTCTTTGCTTTCTATTAGTCATATGAGGAACAAAATTGCAAAATGAATTTGCAGTCTCTCTCTCTTCTCTCCATCATTGAATTCCTTCAGTTGTTACATATTAGCCTGCAGAATAAGATGCCTTTTCCAAAACACGTTCACATAAGCCTTTTTGTTGTTCCAGGGAGAACGTGGCTTCGTAGGCTACCCAGGGCCCAAGGTATGGTGCAGCCCATGAGCTATGCTTTCATTTTCCAAGTAATGTAGCCATTACCTATGGTCCTGTGCAGATTTAGAGCTACTATTTGTGGTTTTTCCCCAACCAGGGTGGACCTGGTGACCGCGGAGGTCCTGGAGGCCCCGGCCCTAAAGGAAACAGAGGCCGCAGAGTAAGTTGGAACATGACGCAAGTTTTTCCTTCTACATGAAAGGCTTGAAAGATGTACACATCTTTTCCCCGAAATGTTGACCCGTGGTCCTGGGAGTTGTCCTGCAGATATTCATGGAGAGGACTTCTCTGCTCTCTCTCTCCAGGGAAATGCAGGAGATCCTGGGCCACCTGGTCAGAAAGGAGAGGTTGGATACCCTGGACCATCTGTAAGTGTTCATTGCATTGCTGGTGGAACCTCAAGTTTCACCCCTGAATAGACTCCTGATTGCTTCTCTGAGAAGTGTGGTGGTCCCTGTTGGTGCCAGGAGTAGAGAAATATGCCTATCACCATCTTCTGCTGATTTCAAGTAGGGCAAATTCCTCTTTATTTGTCTTGGATGTGTCTCTACAAATTCCTAAATAGCAGTTTATCATTGATAACTATTCACCTGCCCTCAAACCGCAATGCCCAGAAGAATGAAAATGTCAAGATACATGCTCTTACCAAGCACCAAGATTTCCCCATGGCAACATGCCCCCTAAAGTTCCTTCTCGAAAGTTCTCAGCTCCTTGTCATTTAACATCCCACACAGGTTATAGCCCATGACCAAATCTGACTGGCACAGGGCATCCCAGAAAGGCCAAGGTGATGTGGTTTGCTTTGCATATGAACCTAGAGAATCGTAAATGTCCCCTTTGGGTTTGGCCTCAGCTAGGTTTACTGCTCACATGGGAAAACATTTCCCTCTGTTGCTGGAAATACAACTGAAAAGAGGCAGATCTTCCCTTAGCTTCTGCATGATCTGTGGTTAGATAATTATTCCAACCATGGAGTACCCATGTGCTCAATTTTTCTTTCTTTTTAAACAGGGTCTTAAAGGTGATAAAGGAGAATCCAGAGATGTAAGTGTGGCATCATTTCTCTCTTGCTTTGAAAGGCTCTTTTGTTGGTTATGTTACATTTCTCTCTTTTTTCCCTCTTTCTCCCTCTCTTTCATTTTATTTTCCAAAGCAATGTGCACTTGTGAGGAACATCAAAGATAAATGCCGTGAGTACACCAGTGCTTTGCTAATTCCCTGGCTCTACCCTTATATGCCCATCATGTTAACGTGAATGGCACTGACCAAACTGCTTTTTTCCCCTCTTTTTTTTTCCACAGCTTGCTGCTATGGTAAGTCACCTTCACTTTTTAAACCCCAGTGTGACTGTGTGCCAGAAATGTTGCTCTCCCCACAGACGTGGTATCAATGATTTATCCCTGACATGGTCCTTGCGCCCTTGACAATTGTTTGAGGCACTATTTGTTCCCAATGCACATTTCTGGCAGGTCCCAAGGAGTGCCCTGTGTTCCCAACTGAGCTGGCCTTCGCTATTGACACCTCTTCGGGCGTCGTGAGGGATGTTTTTAACAGAATGAAGCAAACCGTCCTCAGAGTGGTCAACAACTTAACCATCGCTGAGAGCAACTGTCCTCGGGGTGCCCGGGTGGCTCTGGTCACCTACAACAATGAGGTCACCACAGAGATCCGCTTTGCTGACTCCAGGAAGAAATCAAGCCTCCTTCAGCAGATCCAAAACTTCCAGGCAACCCTAACCACAAAGCCACGCAGCCTGGAGACCGCCATGTCCTTTGTGGCCAGGAATACCTTCAAGCGTGCCCGAAGTGGCTTCCTTATGAGGAAGGTGGCTGTCTTTTTCAGCAATGGGGAGACAAGAGCCTCTGCGCAGCTCAACGATGCCGTGCTGAAACTCTACGATGCTGGAGTCATGCCTGTGTTCCTCACCAGCAGGCAGGACCCAGTTCTCAGCAGAGCTTTGGAGGTTGGGTTCATTAATTCTTTCTCTCATTTCCTACTCACAGTCTCAGTCTGGTTTGCTGGGAAGATGGATGATGCTTGCTTCTACAGGCAGTGGTGGGCTTAGCGCTGAGGAAGCATTGCTGACCAAACTTCTCCAGAAGTCTATTAGGAGAGAAATCCAAATGGTGGTACATAGTGAAGTTACGAGTCATTTGTTTCCTAGAGTATGGCTCCAGGGTGCCAGGTGTGGTATGAAACTGAGGAAAAGACTGTCCCCACAGTGAGAAAGGTCTGACAGACACACAAAAGGTGGGAAGGGGGAAGTCCGGTGGCTTTGGCAGAGGGAGAGTGGAAGGGCAGAGATTTAAAGCAATAAAAAAAACCCCAAACAAGCACACTGAGCACCGGTTCAAGTGCTTGACCTGTTTCTTGGAGTTTACATCGCTAAACTATTCCCCACTAACTGACATTGGGGCCATTTGGCTTCTCCAAACAGGATCTATCAAAAGCAGCATGCTGAGTAGGGAATCATAAAAGCATTTTGATTGGAAAAGACCTTTAAGGTCATCAAATCCAACCATTAACCTAACACTGCCAATCCCACCACTGCCTCTCAGCACCTCATCTACGTGTCCTTTAAATAGCATCAGAGATTCCCATCACCTCCATGGGAAGTCTGGGCCTGGGCTTCACAATCCTTTCAGTGAAGAAGTTTTTCCTAATGTCCAACCTAAAACTCCCCTGAAGCAACTTGAGGCTGTTTCCTCTTATCCTATTGCTTGTTACCTGGGAGAAGAGACTGACCCCACCTGGCTCCAGCCTCTTTTCGGGCTCTCCTCTGAGCCTCCTTTTCATCAGGCTAAACAACCCCAGAATTTCTTAGAGTTATGGGTTGCCCTCCCCTACTTTGAGCTGAAAATAACAAAAGGCAGCATTACTAACACCATGTTCTTCTGTTTGCATCTAACCAGATCAACAACACGGCAGTCGGACATGCAATTGTTCTTCCAACCAGCAGCAGTCAGCTGAATGATACTATCCAGAGGCTCTTGACTTGTCACATTTGTCTGGGTAAAGCACCGAATTTGTTCTCTAGACAGTGCCAAATCCTTCTGGTCACGCAGCAGTCGGTTGTCAGTGGTGCAGAAGGGAAGCCTCCTTGGGAGTCAGCCCTTTTGCTGCTGAAGACAAGGGATTCATATTCTTAGGTTGAGCAGAAAACCCTGGCACTGTGAATGAGGCTTGACTGGGCATTCTCCACTTTGTAAAGAGAAGCTTCTTTTTTGGCTTGTTCCCACTTTTACAGCCCAAATACCAATAGCTGAATGCTCTAAAATATGGCCTTCTGCCATTTATGACAGAGCGCTTCAGGGATCTCTTTGGACAAAGGAGCACGTAAGAAAAATAAAGACGTGACTAAATGTATTTGGGAATGCAATGACTTTAGTATCAAGTAATGGACCAGTGAACGTCCATAACTTGATAGTATTTCAAAAGATACAAGAGAATTTTACAATGGTGAGGGAGGGTCATCTTCGGTTCCTCCAGGTGAAACCTACTGTATTTCTTCCCTAGATGTGTGTGACCCTGATCCCACCTGTGGTTTTGGTAGTCTGAGACCTGTGTTCAGAGACAGAAGGGCAGCTCCAACAGACGTAGACACAGACATAGCCTTCATCATGGATAGCTCAGAATCCACCACCCCTCTGCAGTTCAGTGAGATGAAGAAGTACATTTCCCACCTCGTAAGTAACCTGGAAATCAGCTCTGAGCCCAAAGCATCTCAACACCATGCAAGAGTGGCAGTTCTCCAGCAAGCTCCTTATGAATACAAAACCAACTCAAGCTTCCCACCAGTAAAAACTGAGTTTTCACTAACTGATTATGGATCCAAAGAGAAGATTATTAACTACCTTCACAACCAAATGACCCAGCTCCATGGCACGAGGGCTATAGGAAGTGCAGTTGAACATACAATGGCGCATGTTTTTGAAAGTTCACCAAACCCTCGGGATCTAAAAGTCATAGTTCTGATGATGACCGGAAAAGTGAATAAACAAGAACTTGAGTACCTGCAGAAGGTTATTATCAACGCAAAATGCAAAGGCTACTTCTTTGTTGTCTTGGGCATTGGCAGGAAGGTGAATGCCAAGAATATCTATAGCTTAGCTAGCGAGCCGAATGATGTGTTCTTCAAATTGGTTGATAAACCAGGAGAGCTTCATGAAGAACCCTTATTACGCTTTGGGAGACTGCTGCCATCTTTTATCAGAAGTAAGTATAACATCCTGCAGCCAAAGTGTTAAGAAAGGTGCAACATGTGACCACAGAGGGGTTAATCTGCCAGGTTGGGTCTACCTGCCTGTTAGTTGGGTGGGCTCCAGCGTGACCACCTCTTTGGGCAGTGGAGCCCACTGAAGTTAGTCTCTTTTCATATGTTCTGTAGTGTTTATTCACTCATAGGTCTACCTAGTTGAATATGCCTGGGGTTTGTTCACTTTGGCCTCCCCAGCCCATCCCATGCAGTCTGTTGGTCCATCAAGTTGAGACAGAACTTCTGTCTGGTGTAACTCCATGGGTTCACCTGTGGGATCTGACCTGATCACAGAATTATACAATGATTTTGGTTGGAAGAGGCCCTTAAAGGGCGTCTAGTCCCAACCCCCTGCAGTGAGCGGGGACATCTGCAACTAGAGCAGGTTGCTCAGAGCCCCATCCAACCTGACCTGGAATGTTTCCAGGGACGGGGATTCTACCATCTCTCTGGGCAACCTGGGCCAGTGTTTCACACCCTCACTGTAAAAAATGTTTTTCTTAGATCTAATCTAATCCTGCCTGGCTTGCCGGTCACAATGTGTCCCATAGAGTCTGGTCCTACTGCAGCTCTTGACTCTCTGCAGCAGCCTGCTAGCACCAGCCCTGAGCTCCCTGAACATCCTGCAAATCTTTCTTCCCAACTTCAGCATAAACATAACATCTAGCAATCATTTGGACAGCTCAGGCTGAGATCTGGAGTTACTGCACACAGCTCTAAGGACCAGATGAACAGGATTCTTTGCTCATGGATAAATAATTCTGCTGTGTTCGCGATGTGCAGATTGTGCCTTGAAAATTTTCATTTCAGCTTAGCTAGAGGCCCCAGGCTGGATCTCCAGCTAGAGCCAGCTGCCAGAGATCCTAAGTAGACCTGGTCAGCAAGGACAAGAAATGAGCTTTTTGTAGGAAAGCTAGTTTTATCCAAAAAGTTCTGAAAACCAGTCAAACTGAGATGTCAAACTACTGATTCAGGAATGTCTTGCACTAAATAGGAAGCAAATTTGAACACATCTTTCCTGGAAATAAATGTTTAGGTTTTCTCTGTTTGCTTTTTCCATTTACTGCTTATAGAGGTCCTGGAAACTTGAAAACTCTTGAAAAAATATTAACTGTGTGGTTGGAACTGCTTGTTTACATGTGACAGACTCTGGTATCTCCTAGTTACTGCTCTCATGTTTGTAAACTGAAATAACAAATCTCCCAGCTCAGAATGCTGCACTAACCACAGTGAACGTCAAGAGATATTCCATAGATTCTATCAGAGCAAGAAGAAAAGTAGAAGTGTTTATTTTTTAAAATCAAGAAGAAATATATGCAATGCGTTTATGGTAGGTAACCATATGGTAGGTAACCTCAACACCAGTGTTTAATGCCAAGTCCTCTCTGTCTCTAGGCAACTTCGCTTTCCACCTCTCTCCAGAGATAAGGAAACAGTGTGAGTGGTTCCAGAGTGATCAGCAAGCCAAGAGCCAGAGCCCTGGGCACAAAGCAGTGTGAGTAGTGGGTTTTCTGCAGAAGAATGAGGTTTGACAACAGCCTGCCTGAGGGAGAAGCCTTCACTTCCCAGTCCTTGTTTGGGAAAAGAAAGAAGCAGCAACTTCAACACTTTGTCAAGAATAGCAGCATTTTACTCCTTCCTTTAGTGCTGTGTCAAAACAGCAACAGATGTACCTACTAGAGAAGGCTAGACAAGTACACACATAATTTTAAATTTGGGTTAAATTTCATATTTATATGTATAAAGGATATGAAGGAGGTATGTTGCTGTCATCATGCAGGTCAGGAATTTCAGGAAATGGTATTAATTTGGGATTTTCCACTCAATGAATTATTTTCAGAGGCTGGACTGTCTGGGATTATCTAATATTTAGGATCTTTCATAGAATATATATCCTAATATTTTCTGAACAGAAGTGAAACCTTGTGTCACCAAGTCACACTCATTGCTGGCACAGAGCTGTCCTGGCTTTAGAAGGCCAAGCCTCTTGAAATCAGGCATGATACGGATCTGTCTACTGAATTCACTCTTCTGTCTGTAAAGTTGGTATATAGACAGATTTGTTCCCCAAGTGACTTTTCACTGCTCAGCTGTAGGTGTATCTAAAGCTCACAAAGACTATCGACTTTGGGGGGGGGTTCTTGTCAACGGTTTCCAAGTCAGTGTCTCTTCACATCCAAAATTCTGCTTATATTAAGGGGAAAAAGACGCCATATTGGCTGGTTTTGCTTTGACAGGTACGTGGCACCCAATGTGACCATAAGCCAGACCTTCAGCACCAGCACCACGATCAGTGCGAGCATCAAGCCTGTGGTGAGCACCAACACCCACACCAGAACCACCACTGCCAGCACCAAACTCGTTGAGAGCACTGATGCCCACACCAGAACCACCACCGCCAGCACCATGGCCCAGACCAGAGCCACTGACCAGACTACAGACAGCACCGTGGTCCAGGTGAACGCCAGCACGCAGAGCACAGCAACCACCACTGCCCAAGCCAAAGCCACCGGCCGCAGCACTGGGAGTGCCACAGCCACTGCAACAGGCAGCAGGAGGAGACAAGGCGGTACGTGAAATGCTCTCCCCGTGCAAGTAGTCCCTCTCGCTTGGCTGTACCACAGTGAGTTGTAGCTTTTCTTCATCCCTGAGAGGGTTATTCGACAGGAAATGTCACTAAGAGGCCAAACTTAGGTTAAGGGTTTGTCAGCTTGTGTTGAGAATTTTGCGCAAAGCCAGATGGGAAGGGACAGGCTGCCTCTACGCAAAACACAAGCAGGACATCTAAACATGGGACAACCCATCATCTGCTACCTAGCTTAGTAGTGTGACAACAGGGCCCTTCTCTTTCTAACATGGCTCTTTCTATATTTTTCTTGTGTCATTACCCCTTGGATAAGTTTTGCTACTTCATAGAATCATAGAATCATTTCGGTTGGAAAAGGCCTTTAAGATTAACCAGTCCAACCATTAACCCAGTACTGCCAGGTCACCACTAAACCATGTCCCTCAGCAACGCATCTACACAGCTTTTAAAGCCCTCCAGGGCTGAGGACTCCACCACTGCCCTGGGCAGCATGGTCCAGGTCTTGACAACTCTTTCCAGGAAGATATTTTTCCTCACGTCCAACTTAAACCTCCCCTGGTGCAACTTGAGGCCATTTCCTCTTGCTGCCAGGACGCTGGCAGCCTTAATTTATGGTGATTCATACAACGGCATTGTTTGAATTCTCCATGACTTAATATAAATAGTTCGTTCAGTTAGTTCATCACTGAATCAGTGATGAGACCTATTTGGGAATGCTAAAGCTCTTACATGTGAGCACAGATCAAAACGGAGTTTTCCCATGTGTTTTTGCAGGGGAGTGCAGGCAGCTCTGCACTCGCTGAACAAGTAATGAAGCACAGAGATGCTTAACCAGTCAATGAATGCATGTCCTCATCTAAATGATAAATTAAAAGCAATAAATAAAAGCAACCAGCTTTCGTCAGCTCATAGGGAACAAACATTTCTGGGTGTTTCTTGCTTCAGAGTTACTTCCAAGCAGCATTTATAAAGGTCTCATCCAATACTCTGCCATAGCAGGGAAACCTTTCCCCAAAAGCTTTTTTGATTTGTATAAGGTTATGTTCAATCTCAAGCAGGCTTTGCTTGAAGATCTTCAGCAGTTCAGTGGCTCCATTGCACCCTAGAGAAGGATCTGACTGGGCACATTTACAGTTGTGCTGGGAATCACATTTCAGGCTGTGTAAATCTCATTTTTAAAATTGCTTCGCGTTGCTAGATTGCAGCAGATTATTAAAAAATTATCAAAGTCCTTGATAAATCATCCAGGCTGCAGAAAAAAAATGCCTTATTGCAGTGTGCCGGGTTGGGCACTTGAGACAGCAAAGTCACAGCCTGGTTTGCGCGTGCCACAACTGGCTGCAGACACATTTATTTGCGGTGGGCTGGGGATCCTGCAGCACCAAGATGCTTTTTCCTTAACACTGTTCCTCTTCAAGTCCTTCCTTAGCATTTCTTCTGACTTTGTGTTGCAGTGAAGACCCATGACCTCCAGATCACCGATGTCACCGAGAGCAGTGCCAGGCTGCGCTGGGCCAGCCCCGAGTCGCATAATGTCTACTCTTTTGATGTCGCCGTCACCTTAGCGCATGACCACTCTCTCGTGCAGAAGCAAAACCTGACCGGCACTGAGCATGTCATTCGAGGACTTAGAAGTGGACAGAAGTATGTTGTCGTCGTTACCGGCTACCAAAAATCCCAACCCAAAGTAACCTACACAGGGACATTCAGCACAAGTAAGTAACTCTTGAGGAATACACCAAAGCATTGATTTTTTTCATGAAATGGACACAAAAGAAACAGAAAGAAGCCCAGCATATAAGGGACGGGGAATCAGTTGGTACCAACAGTCCCAGCCCTGCCAATGCCCAGTTGTGTCGCTGCACATCTGGCATCCTCCAGACCAGCAGCAAGACCCCATTATGAAACACTGCAAATGTGTTTCTTTGGCAAGATCGAGTTGACACTTTGCTGGTGTTAAATTGATGCAGATGGTGGCAGAATTAAAGCCAGTCCCAGAGCGAGGGTTTGCCTTGTTGTGCATATAAGAGCCTTTGATGGGTCTTGGTGAAGTCCAGCCAGCATTGCTGTAATTAATAGTAAGAGTTAAACTGGGTTAACACAGAGTAAATTCAATCCAGCCTGATTGCAAAACAAGCAAGAAAAGCTTCTTCTCCCATCACCATTTCCATAGCCACCTATCTGCTTCACATACTTCATTATCCCCTAGAAACAAACACAAAGAAGGGATTAGAGGGTTTAGTCCTTTGGGGATCCAAGCTCCATGTGCACGGATCCCATGAAAATCTCACCAAACCCTTTGATGTGGCCAAAAGTTGCTATGTAAGACATAGCCAATGTTATTTTTTTTAAAACATAGTTTGACATAGAGATGACTTGGCTCTGCGGCATAGAGAAGCTTGTGCTGGTCCTGCCAGTGCCGCATCTGGCTGCTTCTTGCACTTCAGAGCTCATTTCTGTGCCCATGGAGAGCCTTTCCATTGGCTTCAGTGGCTTGGATCAGGTCTGAAGACTCTTACCTTTGTGAGCAATAAACATGCCCACAAAAATGTTGAGAAAAGACATCAGTGTGCAGAAGGAACGTGAAGCTCTCGATGCCCAGGGAAGCTTCATTTCCTGGGGAGTAAACCTCAAAGGGGAACAAATTGGCTAGGCAGTCGTGACACTGCATGGGCCTCCCATGATGGGAGGAGTGTGGTTGAGGAGAGGCATGCAATGTATGGACAGTCCTTGAGGGCTGCAGGGGAACAAGAGAAGATCCTCTTTTTACAAGGAGCCACACAGAAAAGATGAGGGGTAATGGGCACGAGTTACTCCCGGGGAGATTCTGATTGGACACAACGGGAAAATTTTTTACCACAGGAACACTCATTGGAATAAACCCCCCTGGGAAGTGGTGGAGTCCCCAACTTTGTATTCTTTAAGCGTTCAGCTGGACAGGATACTGGGCTAGCTTGTCTAGACCAGGTTTTTGCCAGGAAAGGTTGGGCCAGATGATCCTTGAGGTTCCTTCCAACTTGATATTCTATGATTCTATGTTCCATCATGGACTATTTTATCCTCTGGAAGATGCCTTTTTTTTACTTTTTTTTTTTTTTTTTCTGCTATCTAAATCCGCAGGAACAAAGCTAAACTGGCTACAGAGAGGCCATGCCCAGCTCCTTCAGAGAGCCCTTGTCCATTTGCATGCTGTGGGGTGAATGGGGGCTATCCAAAGCAGTCACGTGGGGCCCTGGGAATGGTCCTTCACAATCGCCCCCGAGGATGAGCACAGCAAATCAGCTGGCAAGGTGAACCCATCCTGGCGCATTTGGGCGCTTGTGGATTGCTCATCCTGTCAGCTGCCTTCAATAAACATTTCTGAAATGGATGTGCTGGGGTAAACAGATCCAGACACAGCTCCTGCAACTGGTGTGCATCCTCCATGCTGAAGCTGGGGCCAGGGAATTTGTTTATGACAGTGTTGAGGGTGCTGCTGTAGATCTCTTTCCCTTTGGCTGACCCCACTCTTTCTTCTCCCCAGAGACTCCGGCACAGCCCAAAGTGTCTCTGGCCAACATGATGCTCAACACTGAGCCTCTGGAAGGGCCTGAGAGTGGTGAGTATGGGCGATAGTGGGAGTGCTGGGATGGGGGTCTCTGCCAGGATCCCCACCAACAGCCTGGCCATCTGCATCGGTGTTGCATGAAGTGAAGGGTAAATTTCATAAAAGATGAATCCCCTTGGGTTCTAGTCGATCCTCAGAGATGAGAGGGACTAGGGGTGGCTGGACTTACCTCTTGATAGGCATGCCAATTAGAAACGTGTTGCTATAGGTCCAACGCCACACACATTAACAGTCTATTTGCTGTAGGTCCAGTTCCCTTCCAAGAGAGAGCAGTCAGATGCACGAATAGCACAATTTAAGCGTGACTATAGGTCTGACACCAGATCGATGGACAGCCTGTGTGCTGTAGGTCTGGTTGCATTCACTAGAAGCAGTCTGATTCACGAATAACACAGTTTATTCACACTTGCAACATACACAGATTCTTTAAGATTGCAGGTGATACATACGCTAAGCTGCAGAAATGGCTATATAGCTCAAAAATATGATTGTAATAATAAAAGTGATTTCCCAGGGTAAAATAAAACAAACAAACAAATACACACTCGGCCTAGCCGAGGCACAAGTCTTACCAAAAGGCATCGCTTCTGGGATGGGTGAAGAGGACCAACCCGTCAGGCTGTGGTTAGGATTTGGTGTTGAATTCTCATCCCACAAAACAGGTCCAAAATAGGCTAACATTTATACTTCAGTTTTCTCTTAGTGTGTGAAGTTTTCTATCAATGTGTAAAGTGTGGGGATGGGACTGTAGGCAAATCGTTAAGTGGGCTCATAGTTGCACAAACATTCATTGAAGGGCTTTTCAGCCTTGATATCTTCTGCCGGGAAGAGGCTGTTGTCTTTGCCATGTGCTTAACTGCTGTGATAAGCAAGAGAATGGGAAGGCCAGGACCACACCTGGTCTCACTCCACATTTGGTGTCAGCACAACACGGACCACCGGTTCTCCACCCCACCTCAGTGTCTGCTTTAGCCACTAGATGCTTATCAACAGTGATGAGTTTGATGGTTTGTGCTTTCTGCTTCAAACAATCAATCTTCCCCTTACCTGCTCCCAAACCTGGCTTTTCTCAGTTCTCCACTAGGACCAAAGGATCTGAGAGTTCTTTGCTTTACCATAGCCAATATATCATGACCTGACATCCTTGGCAATGGCGGTCTGAGACTTATGTTGAGATCTCTGCCCCGTGTTGGATCCAGAGCCCCTTGAAGTTGCTCTGATCTTCACCGGGAATTCAGACCAGGTCCTGTTCCCATCACAAGAATGGAAGATGAGCCAGGGTCCAAGCCCTGGCTACTCTCCAGGCAGACAAGCTGTGCCCCATGGCCTCTCTGGCATGTGTAGGTGCAGGTGTGGACTCAGAACATCACTTGATGCTTGCTCAACCCCCCTCTCCCCATTTGGGGCAAAGAATGGGTCCTTGGTTCTTAAAGAGCGTGACCAACAGCCAGCGACTGCAGGGGAGTTAGTGCCTAGTGTTGGCATAAATTTGGTTGATTGGTAGCCTCCCTCCAGTTTCACCCATCTGCCCCTATCCAGTTTCTCTGCCACTAGTGGTGTGTATGCAGTAAACCCCTAAATGAGCGAGGTGGCAGCTCCTACACTGTGGTTAATCCCATTAAACCGTGTTAATAACCCATGATCACAGCAGCTGTTAATATGTTATCTCATTGCTTTGGTTGACATCAAGCTCATTACGTCGGTGCTATTACACTCAGTTGCATCATAAGTACCAGGCCGCAACCTCTTCCTCCAAGGGTCTGGGAGAGCTCCCAGCCTTCAGAGAGCGGCACCAGCTATGGATCTGATATCCAAAACTCACCCCCGAACCATCGGGCTCATGATTTTATTTATGCATTGTGCTTGCAGTAGGACACATTTTCTTCCCAAGGTGATTTGAGAGCATGGGGAGATGTTGCTTCTCAGTGCCTTCAGCCCGCAAGAGGTGCAAAGCTGCTGTTGGGGTCTGGCTGCTGGGGCTGAAAGGAATGATCGTGGACCTCACGGATGGCTAGTGGAAGCACCGGAGCTTGCTGCAGTGCAGGGGCCAAGGGCTCGTGCCAGGCAGGGGCCATCTCATTTCTGCCTTTGCTGCATGTCTCATCATCCCACCCTTCCCATGCTACCCCACTCATTCAATCCCCCTGGCATTGACTTATCCTTTGATGGGTGGCTTGTCTCCACCAGGTGATACTATCCCTTATGGCTTTGTTTAACCCCTTGTGTGCCGGCCCTTTGGAGACTAGATGTACGGGCTTGAGTAGGTTTGCCCGAAGGGAAACAGATGTGCCACGTGCTCCCTCTGTACTTCAATGCAGACCTCACAATGTCAGCTCCCCTTGTCAGTCCACTTGCAGCAAACATCTCTGCCTGAGGATTTACGGCAATTTGGGGGGAACATCCCCCGAGGATGTGAACATGAAGCTTTTCAATAGGCTAAAGATATGAAATAGGAATGGGGTTTTGGGGTGGGTTTTTCAGCTGAGTCTTCTCTAGTTTTCTGAGCAATAGGAGAGACCCATGTGTAAATCTTCTGAAATTCTGTCCTCCTTATAGCAGCAAAGCAGCTGCTAGCACAGCTGGCCTGTCTTTGCTAATAAAAATGCTGGGATTTGGACCTAAATTATCATTTCTGGGCAGGAAAAGAATGCACGTTTAAATTCTTATCAAGCCTTAAAGTCTACCAGGTGCAGCTTGCCTCTGGAGATAAAATAAACACACTTTAAGGTTTAAAAATTACTTTCAAGCAAATCGCTTTGAAAAGAGATGGGGCGAGTTGGATGAGGGCACGATCCTGCACGCACCAGTGGGGAGTAAGGGACACCCACCGCCTTGACCCAGGAATGTGGGGCTTGGAAATTAAAGAGTGGGGAAAGTCAAGCTGGAGGCTGGCGAAGGTTTGTGCTTAGCAAGAGAAAGCACACTGCAAGGAAATGCCACCAGTCCTGTACTGGGCTTTTTTTCAATCTCTTTGCTTTTTCAGCTTTTAACCCTTTCAGAGTCAGCTAACCTTTGCACCTTTTGACATGCAGATTGGCCAGACCCTTGCTTGCTGGACTTTGACATGGGCATGCAGTGCAAGGACTATCAGATTGTGTGGTTCTTTGACTACAAAACCAAGATCTGCAGCCAGGGTTGGTATGGTGGCTGTGGTGGTAATGCCAATAGGTTTGAGGCCGAAGGCGAGTGCATTAGCAAATGCTTAAAACCATGTAAGTACCACGTGGGGATTAATCCTTTTGTGCTTTATCGTATTGTCCAATAATCTTTGGATTGGAGAAAAAAACGTCGTTTAAAAAACAAATCCATGCACTTTTTCCTCCTCCAGCAGCAGCTGAGAAAGCCATGCAGCAGCCACCCCTTGAGCAAAGGCTATTGTCAGGTAATGTCCCCCCCAGATAATCACAAACCAAAGTAAATCCATTATTTCATCTTGACCACCTCATAGCATGCGCCCAAGCTTGTCCCATACAAGATCACTGGTAGTGCAGATTTGTTTTTCATTTTCTCCTTGACACGACCATGCCCCACCATCTGCTTTGCATGAGCAAGTCACCGTGCATGCATGTTCTCAGACTGGAACAGATTGTGTTTGCACAACCAGAGCACAAACCACAGCTGTACGGCAAAATCATGCGCTGGATTTCATGAGAAGTATGGGGGTGCTGAACTGGAGCATGGCACGATCCCAAAGCAGGGTAACAAATCCATGTTATCACTGCATGACTAACCGAGGCCATCACTCAGCGGTGAGCCTTTGCCGAGACGCAAAGAAGTGCAAACATTCCACTACCTGTAACCGAAACTCTTGATGGAAAATTGCTCCGTGGGGCTTGGGTCTTGCGTGAAGATGTTCTCCTGTTTGGACCAAAAGATAAAAATCAAAGTTGAGGGAGGAGACCACAGGGAAATGGCAATGACCTCCAAGAGTTTCTAAACTGAAGTGGTTGTGCTTGTAAACATCTTCAAGACCTGGGAAGGAAGTAAGGACTTGCAGTCACACTGTGTAGGTTCAGCAAGGGGTTGGGATGGGAATCTGACCCCAGCAAAGCCTGGCTATCATAGAATGGTTTGAGTTGGAAGGAACCTTAAAGATCATCTTGTTCCAACACCCCTGCCATGGGCAGGGACACCTCTAACTACACAAGGTTGCACAAGGCCCCATCCAAATTTGTCTATCATAGAAGTCTCCCCCCTTCCAGTGGTGTTTCAAGGCCTTTTGCAGAGATGGGAAGGAAACTGAGGAGTGAAATAAGCTCTGGTACCTAATGGCAGGACTTTAATCCTCAGAGGAGCATGACAGGGTTTGAACAGGCAAATTAAGGACCCCTCCCACTCATTCCATTTTTTCAGGTGTATTTTAAGGCTCCTTAAGTCAGATTTGGGAATTTTTGTCACTGGCAGCAGCACAGTTTAGCTGTGGAGGTCTCTGCAGAAACATGTAGGCAAGTGGGGTGGAGGCCACCACCAGCCATGGAGATGCCTGGGGTAGCAGCTGCTTGCGAAAGGAGATCACAGGGTGCTTCTGGACTGCAAATGGGCACCATGGACAAAGATCTATTGGCTTGTGCAGAAACCAGTGGCTTAATCTAGAGCAGGATTTCATCCTCACGGAACAGGGAAGCCTCCCTGATGTGTTTTTCTCCTGAGGGTGCGTGCTTCTGCTAGCCCCATCCCACAGACCAGCTCCTTCTGATCATAGTCACATGCCTTGATGATGTTTCCAGCAACTGTTGTTCAGGCTAAAGTGATATTTCATGAACTTGGCACCGTTCTGCACTGGGCAGATAGTCAAGAAAAGCAACTGAGGGGCCCTGGAGGGATGCTTGCGTCTCTGCCCACCCCGCTCTCTTCACCACTGGACTCCCCTTTCATTTTCTGTAAAACCAGACCTTGAATCCACTGCGGAAAAAGAGACGCGGGAGCTGATGTGCAGCTCAGCTTTTAAAATGCTGGGTGTTGTTTTGGGCTCTAGGTTCAGCCCATACCAGTTACTCGAGCCGGGGCAATCCTGAGAAATGAGTTGGTCTCCTAAATCTTAGGGCTTTTGGGGTGCAAAAACATACACCAGATCCACCTCCTGTTTGAATCCTGGAATAACCTTTAATTATTGATTTATTTTATTTTGTAATTTTTATTTTTTTTTTTCACGTGACAAAATTAACTGTAAGTGCAACTGAGGATCCCAGGCACATTTTCTCCATAGGATGAATCAAAACCTGGCTTACAGTGACTCTTCCCATCTTTCGAACCTGCCAGTGCCAGCCAGAGCTCAAAACACATTTTAGCTCCCTAGTTCTTGCTCTCCATCAACTCTTTGACTTTTTTTTTATATGCTTTTGTTTCATTTATTGTGTTTTGGGCTTAAGGTTTTTGGTAGGGAGGGAGGTTTCAGTTAAAATGCCATCCAGTAATTCAGTCAGAGGATGGCGGTTGATGGTGCCCTGAAACTGGAGAGTGGCACAAGCTCATGAGATGTGTATATTAGGGAAGGAAAACTGAAGGTTATGATCCAAGTGAACTTTGAGCAGCTTCCCTGAAGCCAGATCTGCCTCTAAAGTGGTGGTTGAATTTCCCCGTGCATCTGCTGGTTCTGAAGCCTCCTTCCATTCTCAAAGGAGATGAAGGCTGGAGGGGAATCTGGGCTGCCTGGACCCAGTGCCACAGAAAAATTCTGTTATGCCTCCCACAACATGCCAGCTGCATGTTTTGATCCCCAAAACGGTGTGTGAGGTTTGGGGGTAGAGTCATTCTTGTATTCACATCTACTGGTTTTCAGTGTTTTAGAAGGCATGAGGGAAGGCTGATGGACTTTGGAAAAAAAAAAAAAACACAAAAAAAAGGAACAAATCTGAATATAAAAAGGCAAAGAACCTGCCAAAGGCATGGGGAAGCTTTTGGTTGCAGGAGCCCAAAACCAAGCTGAACTGGAAGGTCAATACTGATTTCAAATTCCAAGGAAAAGTAGAGATTAAAACAGAAATCCTGACATAAAAACCTGCATTTAGAACAGGACAATGAGCAGGAGCATCCCTTCAGATGGGTATCCTCTCTCAAAAAGGACATATTCCCAGATCCTCCTATCTAAACAGTAAACCTTGCTCAAACAACCCACTCAATCTCTGTCATGACTGCAGCACAGACCACTTCAGCTTGACCTCTTTGACCACGGTGATCTGTTCAGTTGCTCATGGGTATGGGGGAACTCCTGCACGCAGAAGAAGGAAAAACACAATGAAAATGAGTGTGCAAAAAGTTTTTGGATGTTTGGCAGGGTCTACCTTGTAATATACCTGTGGTTGGGGTGTAAGGTCCATGATGCCGGTCTGAGACTTTCCACATCCACCCCTGGAGCATCCTGGGTGCTCCCGAGCCTCGTTGCAGTGTTCTTGGGCTCCGGACACCAGCCACAACTTCCTCTAAAGCAAATCCACTTTTTCTTATTGCCCAGGCACTGTTGCCTGACAGGACTGCAGGGATAATCTTCTGTGCCCTTCTTCCCATGAAAAATCTGAATCGTTTAGCATCCCTTTGCTTGCATCAGACCCCCAAAGAAACTTGTTGGCAAATGCACCTTCATGGCCAAATGCTTTTTCTTGTCACTTGGGGCAGGCAGAATTATAGAAAAGTGAATATAAACATTGTTTTTAATGGTATTGAGCTCTCAGGCTCACAAAATCCCACCTTCACGTGAGTGGCCCAAGGGTCACAGTGAGTCCAGGCACCTTTGCTATCAGTGAAGAGGTATTTTTGGGGGCCCTGTGTGATTACATCTGACTCCCCCTCACCCCCACTCATTTTTTGGTGCTGGATATTTTACTGATTTACTTGTTTGACTGGTGATTTTGACTCATGTCCAAGGCTGGACACCACCAGCTTGGAGCTATACTACAGATAAGGGACAGCGGCAAGCGTGATAGCAGAAATGTTGGAGTTCTACCTAACTCAAGGAGATGGTAATAAGGCTTTTCCAGGACAAATCGAGATGGTTGATGGTTACACCGTGGCGAACAGAAGTGATGCAAGCTGCTTCTGCATCGCTGTGTGCAAGGGATGCCTTGTTTGTGCCTTGATGGTAAATTAGTGGCTAACATCAGGGTTTTTTTTACTTAATTTCTTAAAATTTTGTTGGCAGTTTCATTTTAACACATCCAAGAACTTTGTTTTACTTTGCTCCCCACTCACCCAGCAATGGATGCAGGATGCCAAGGGGCAGCGTGTGGTAGGTCCAGGACCAGCGTCACACAGAACATTTCTCTTTTCAAGGGAAGTCAATATTTTTAATGGGAAAATACTTGTTCCCTTGCAGTCCAATCAGTTCTCTCCCAGTTCTGGGTCCTACCAACTCATTCCCTGCAAATCCAGGGGATTTGCAGAGAATTGTTGCCATGCAGCCCTCTTTCTTCAGCACAGCATCACTCCGTGGATGCAGGACAGCAACAGGGATGAGGGCTTGTGGATCAGGGCTGGTGACCTCCAAAGAAAGACCTTGNGCAGGACAGCAACAGGGATGAGGGCTTGTGACCTCCAAAGAAAGACCTTCTCTTTGCAAAGTAAGAGACGGGATTTAGTGACAGGAGATGGGCAAAGTCTATGCTGTGGCTGTCCTTTCTGAGCAGCCCTGCTTGCAGGGATTTCTCTGCCATGCAAATACATTCAGGGAGGCCGTGCTTCACTCAGGAGTGCTCTTGCTGACTCTTCTTGTTCCTGCTTCTATCTGCAGTCACAGATATCTGCCAGCTGGAAAAGGATGAGGGGACCTGCAGGAAATTTGTGCTGAAATGGTACTACGACCTCAAGACCAAGAGCTGTGCCCGGTTCTGGTACGGCGGCTGCGGAGGCAACGAGAACAGATTTAACACACAGAAAGAATGTGAAAAAATTTGCATCCCCGGTAAGCAGGGTATACGTGGCTGAAGAGAGGGCCAGCAGGTCCCTGGCATTCCTGCTCTGGTACACGGCTGTAGGGAGCTTGGTCAGGGTGCTCTGGACTCCATAGCACGTCCTGCATGAGCTCCATTTACCCTCCCTCAATATTCCGCGTGGCTTCCCCCAGATAATCTCATTTATTTTCTCTTTCCCCATTGAACCTTTTCAGGTAACATCAACCATAACGTGGTGACAGCAATAGGAACATAGAGCCAGCAACCTGCCAATACATACCTCTGGGACAGCCGAGAGCATCAGCCGTTGCCACCTTACCCCTATAAAAGCAAAGGGTATAGACTACCTTGCACTGTACTATTTCATGCTTTTAACTTCCCAGCAAACCTTGAAGAAAGTGTTTTGCTGCACAACCTATCGATATGGTGCTAAACTGTTCATGGACTGAGGGCTACACGTGTCCGGGTTCTATTGTATACCTTCAACATTACCAAATATTTACCTAATTGCAGATGGTTGTTGTCTCTGAACATGTCTCTAAATGATCCTTTCTTCCTGATTCCAGCAGTCTGCCTATCTAAGGCACTGTAAAAATGAGACACACACACACACAAAACATCGTAATAATTTCACTGCAACTGTTACGTGCTTGCTTTTATCTTTTTCATAACTGAGCATAACTTTACAGGGGAAGCCTTTGTGTAAGAGAGTAGCTAATTCTGATAACACAAGCGGTTTGATTTTTCATTCTTCCTTTTTATTTGATTTTTTTTTTCCTCTCCTTTTGCTGGATTAGATTTCAAACTAGATCTCTCATAAGAATTTGTAACATCTGTGGCCAACCAAACTAGCAAGGAAAAGGAAGTAAGGTTTCTGAATGCAAATGCACTGCTGGGACCGAGGCCTCAGTTAACAAATTTTTAAATTGTGGTGCAGGATGCCTCCGGCGTTCTTCTGATGTTGTGTGTTTTATAAAATACAAAGCAAAGCAATCTGGGGAAGGGGGGGTGCCAGTGGGTGGGAGGGGGATTTTATTTTTATTGTGGATTCTGTGTCAGGAAGTCTATACAAAGAACTTTTAAAATAAAGTCTAATGGAGGTTTTGAGAAATTGACGGGTTTGTCTTTGTAAAAGCCACGGTGGGCATCAGTGCAATCATCTTCCAGGGTCTGGAAACCATTTCTTTGGGGAGAAACCCCTTAAAAGGAGGATGAATATAGTATGGATATCCAGGGACACATCACTGAGGGGTTTCTGGGTACCTGGAGTTTTCCAGCTTGGGAAAAGGTGAAAGCTGAGAGGTTTCAGTTGTCTTAGAGGAATTTAAACTCAGATGGCCTTGGGCCTGAGCAACCCAGCCTCAGCTGGCCTTGCTTTAAAGCAGGTGTTGGACCAGAGACATCTGGACATCCCTTCTGACCTGCATGGCTCAACAGTCCCATGGCATTTTCAGATGTCTCCTTTGCGGCCCTTAGGCATGATGGCATCAGACCCCGGTTATTCCTGTCCTCATATGAGCTCACCCAAGGAAGCTATAATTCACAGAAACAACGCACATTTCCCCGCCCCTTCAAAAATCCCCCCCTAAAAGCACAGAGGAGATGAACTCAACCCCCTCCGGGACACAGGGCAGCACTGGGCTGTGGGGTTGAGGTCCTAAATTTGCCCACACCTCAGCTGTGCTCTGCAGGTGGGAGTTGATAATAGCTCCCATGGCCCTTTAGAGATGCTGAGAAGGAAGCTGCTGTGGATGGGGCAGCTGAATGCCAAAACCATAGCAGGGCCACACCAGGGAGAGAGCATTTACTCATCTCTGGAAGACAGGGTTAAATCTTGGAAAGGAAACTCATGTTACAATTTAAGGCATATCCAGTGTCTTACTCCCTGGGTCAGGGAGGGACTGTCATGAGGACAAGGTGACCTGGTGCTCACCTGTCCCACCCTTCAGGGTGCTGCTTTCCAAAGCACTTCAGGTGGGTCTTCAAGGACCACGATGTGAGACACTCCACGCGTTGTATGTGATACCTTTGAAAGCAGACCTCTCAGCAGGACAGTTTGTCTTCCACAACACCATTTATAAGACCAAATAAAGCTGGCTAGACGCTGGCCAGACGTCATCATTGCTCATGATCCACAGGGGTCCAAGAGCCTCACCCTGACTTGATCAGGTGAGAAGGGCTGCAGATTCATCATCGCAAGGGGAGTGCACAGGGCTGCTCTAGGCTTTGTCCCCGTGGGGATTTACATTTTGAGGCGTCTCAGTTTTTACGCCATTCCTGGCACACGGAGCAGCCCAGGTGCTAAAACTTCCCATTGGTACCAAGCAGGGTTAGGGAATGGCAGAAGGTCTGCTCAGCTGGGGTTGAGCTGAGCACTGGCAGCTGTGCTTGGGAAGCTGAGCTGTTTATTTGGCGCTCTCTTCCGAGCACATCACAAGAGCTTCATTAAAACAAGCGGGGAATGGGTAATTTCTTTCTTTATTATTATAACTGGCTCGTGCAATGGCTGCACCCAGCTGTGGTCACTCTGGAGGACAGAGCAGCCTGCCCTACATTATTTCAATGTGCACGAGGCCTCCTGTTTCGCTCTTATGGAGTATAATAGTCACAGTGAGGTTAATGCGACCCACAAATCACAGAACGATAGAATCATGGAATTATAGAACAGTTTGGGTTGGAGGGCACCTTTGAAAGTCATTTAGTCCAAACTCCCAGCAGTGAGCACGGACATCTTCCTCCTACCCCTCTGCAGCACTGAAGAGGTTCTCCCAACGCCAGTGCCACCTTTGTTTCCCAGGAAGACCACTTCTGCGCAGCGGTCCAGGATGTGAAGGCGCACCTTGGGCTTTCGCAGCGTGCTGTTGAGGGACTAAAGGGCTTGGAAAGAGGTCCCCCCATTCCCTTCCAGCCCCAGGACTGTGGGGCATTGCGGTCACCTCTCTCGAGCCTTTTAAGGAAGCACGTTACGCCCTGGGCCCTCAGCCAGCAGCCGCGCGGGGTTACACATGGAAGTCATCTGCAGCTGGGAGCGCATCTGCCAGCGTGGCTGCAGGACCAGACCAGGAGTAAAAATAACATTGCCCCATCACCCCCACTAAGCTCCACTTCTCTCAGGGTGGCCTTTGCCATGTTGCACCATCATTTATTAGCAGCCCCATCCTGCGGATGTGGCTGGCATCTCCCCGGTCACAAAGCCCCCCCCATGTTAGGAAAGGGGACTGCTCACTTGTCAGCCTTGATGGCTTCTGCCAGGAACAGCCATTGTCACATACTCATCTGCTGGGAACAGTCAACTGCTGAGATAAGCCGGAGAATGGGAGCTCTAGATTTCTCCACATTTCAGTGTTAGCATAACACAGACCACGGAATTTCCATCCCATCTCAGTGTTTGCTTTAAACACTAGGTGCTTATCAACAGTGATGAGTTTCGATGGCATGTGTTTTCTGCTTTCAAATGGCTCTGTGCTTTCTGATTCCGACAGACTTGCAGTAAGGGCTCACATTAGGCAACCAGAATCCACTCCTAAATGGAGGTGTCAATGCATGAGCGGACGTAGGACTTTGTGGCTTCCTCTGGGCAAACTTACTGTGAAATACTCCATGAGGAGGGTCACTGGTGCTTCTGCTGATCGGGACAGGATTAGCATTAGGACTTGAAGACAAAGCACTTAAATCCAAGACTTCTTGGACTTCATGCGAGTCTCCAAGGCAGGGTCAACCTGGCCCATGTCATCCCTACAAAGGTTTGTCTAACCCGTTCCCACAAAAGTCCAGAGGTGTAGGGAAATGATAGAATCACGAAAGGTGATAGTGGACAGTCCCCGGGAGACAAGCTACTACATGGCTTTTGCAATAAGCCAACCTGAAATCTCACCTGCTCTGATGATCACGTGTTGGATGAACATGCTGCCCTTGGCTGCAAGTGAACTACTTTCCGCTGGTGAAAATCACAGGGTTCAACACCAGAGAAGAGACATAACATTTTATGATACTGATGGTGTAAAAATGTAGAGTAGGACACGTAGCTGAGTCGAGCGTTGCAGCCAGACTCTTACATTTATGACAGCACCGACATGTAACGCTCCGTTAGGTTCTCCTAACACTGTAGCTTTGTTTTGCTTGGGAAACCTTTAAAAGAGAGGCAGAGTGGCTCTGACATGTTTTATTAGCCAGTATTAAATTTATTACATCACTAAAAGAAGCCAGTCTAAAAGTAAATAGATGTACACATGTACCTGCCTAGCTCCTTTCTTTTAAAGTGGGTTTTCCAGTGAAGCCACAACAAAGCAATGCCCTGCACCGCCAGTGTTGACGTTGCAAGGTCAAGAGTTTAAGGAAAAGGATGTCTTCTAACACACTGGGTGTTCCTGGAAATTAAGACTGTATCCAAGACGTAGATAAACTTGAAGCAGCTGAGCCTGGAAAAAAGGATGGTCAGATAACTGAAACATAAGGGTGGGCATTTCCTCAGTCATGGGTCTTCTGTGTGGCCATCATCCAATCCTTCGTCCCTTCTTGCTTCAGCCTCCGGCTTGTGAGATGGAAATAATAAATCTCCCAAGCTTTAAAAGCACTAAAACCCTGAGTAACAAGGAGGTGATAAACTGAGATAATGGAATTTGGATGATGTTGGATTTTGTAGGTGCTCATTTGCTTTCTGCCTACGTGTTACAGTTCCTGCATGCCCATTAGCTCTTTGGGACGTGGTGGTTGCTCCCAGGAAGCAGCATCTCACAGGGAGCTCACCACCAACAAGCACCATCCACAGAATCACTGAATGGTTTGGACTGGGAGGGACCTCTGGAGATCATCTCATCCAATCCCCCTGCTCCAGCAGGGTCACCCACAGCAGGGTGCCCAGGATCACATTGTCCAGGTGGGTTTGGAATCTCTCCAGAGTAGGAGACTCCACAACCTCTCTGGGCAGCCTGGACCAGGCCCTGGCACTCTCAGAGGAAGAAATTTTCTCCCTCTGTGCAGATGGAACCTCCTGGGTTCCAGTTTGTGTCTATTGACCCTTGTCCCATCACTGGGCAACTCCACAGTCTGGCCCCATTGAACTCAGCCACTGGTGTGCCAGCCACTGAGCCCAGAATCCCACGTGGCTTTAGATTCTGAGATAATTTTAAATCCGTGATAACTTCTCAGCCCTTGACACTTGCCCAGAGCCACAGCCCAGCAGCCGGGGCCTGCTCACAAAATGGGAGCAGGCAGTTCACTGGAAGCGCAGCCTTTCCAAAAGCAAATCCCATGGTTAACTTGGACGTGGCGGGGTAAACAGCCCCAGCGAATAGCTGGGAGTGCGCTCCAGCTGCGGGATGATTTATGAGACGGCAGGAGCGGGTTCTTGCTTTGGTTAAACAGAGCAGATCTGAACCAGATGTCTAACCTTTATCTTGATCACTGCGGAGACGGAGGAGCAGACAGGGGAGAGAGAAAGACGTTCGAGTTTCCATTCGCTGCCGCTCTGCTGTCTTCCAAAGTCAGCTCATAAAGAAAAATGAATACCACCAGCCAGGAAACTTTGCTTTGGTGAACTATATGTTTTGTTTCGACCTTCGCTGCTATAGCGACTATGTCGAAATAAAAGCACAGCCGGTTGCGATGATCTCACTGTATTACTCTACTAAAATCTGATATTTTAAAGATATAACCCAGGTAGATGACTGAAGATCTAGACCATGGGCATGGCTGTAGTCTCTGGGAAGCTGGGGCTAGGGAAGGGCAAGTGCAGGGGGAATGAGACACACATCTTTTGGGATTTTTTTCCCAGGCAGGGAGCAAGTGAGACAAGTAGGAGAGATGGGAGAGAGACAGGCTCTGCTTCAAGTTCTGAGGGAAGGTGGGACTTCTGGCCACCCGTGATGAAAAGTTTTTGGGAAGGCTGCACTGAGGGGAGACCACAGTGCATGGTTTCATTATCCATTGCAAGCAAGGGGGGTTTCCAAACTGAGGGCGTCCTAGCTCAGTGCCTAGACCGGGAGGGAAATATCCTGGAAATAACACCCAGCTTTCAAACCCTTCAAAACCAGCTGCAAAACCTGTGGTGAAAGCACCCTAGTGTGCTGCTGGGAATCTCATCTGGGATCCAAGTGTCTCAATTTTAGGATAGCCTAGTGGGAAAAGGCCAAATAAGTCGTCACTCCTGAAAAAAAGGTAGAAAGTATACAAGCATCTATGCAATTAATATATATTGCTTGTAAATCAGCGTGGTCAACAACCCAGAGTGAAAGCGACAGGCCTGAAAAAAAGTTGCCAGGGTCAAAAGCCGTAGTTTGTTACTTCTAAAATCCTCACCTAGCTTTACAGCAGCGATTAATTCTGCAGATGGGGAGGTTGCCTTGGAGGTTAATGATAAAAAAAGAGCATTGTATTAGATTGACTGGAATATTGCAGAGGACATGACACAGATGGCTTCAGAAATAACTGGACTGCTGTGGCCGTTCTTCTCTGGTGTACGCATTTCAGGCTCCCCTGTCCGGCTCTCCGCTGCTTCCCCCCCTCCAACCCTTAGAGCATCCTCATATTGACTGACGGTTTAACAGCAGTACACGCAATTCTCGGATGACAGCACCACCACTTACTGTCTAGCAAGTAAAAGTTGAAAACAAGTGCCATTTGGAAAGGAAAGTGAAATACGCTCACTCGCTGCTCACACTTTTTCCCCTGGAAATCTGGCAATTTTTGTGGCAAGAACGATTTTCAAAGTCGAGGATTATCAATGGTTTAAAAGAGGGGTTTTGCAATGGGAGGATTAAATATGATGAGTCTGAAGTGTCCTATTAACCCACAACTCTGCTGCTCATGTAGCCCCAGTTCGTTTGGTTTTTTTTTAAGGCTGCTACAAATGATTTTGGAAAAGCCAGCAGGCTCGACCCCTCTGTCTTGTCCTGGGTGCCGGGGTCCCCACAGGGCTTGCCAGGTGAAATGTCCAGCTCCCTGGACTCCTGGGCTGGCAGAGCTCAGAGTCACACAGAGGTGGATTTTGGACAGACTGGATGACAGTTTGACATACAGAAAAAAAGTTGCCAGATCCTGAAACCATTTCCAAAATAATTACTCAAAATCCCCACCACCCCCGGCTGCATTGAAAGACTCCATCATCTTCTCTGCGCTTTCTTGCTCTGTGTTCCAAATCCCACTGCCTCAGGCTACAGACCACAGGCAAAAGCTCTCCTCAACTAGACAAACCAGATACAAGGAAGAAATTTTTGATGTTGAGGGTGGTGAGACACTGGCCCAGGTTGCCCAGAGAGGTGGTAGAAGCCCCATCCCTGGAACCATTGCAGGTGAGGTTGGATGGGGCTCTGAGCTCTAGTTGCAGATGTCCCTGCTCACTGTAGGAGAGTTGAACTAGATGACCTTTAAAGGTCCCTTCCAATCCAAATCAGTATATAACTCTACATATTACCCTGTAAATTTCAGTGGACAAGCCCACAAGGTCTCTGAGAACAGTTACAGCTCATTACACAGTGGTGTAACACAGATTAAGTGGTGCTTGGGACCCTCAGAGCTCATGGTAGCTGCATTAGATATCTGCATATTGTGCATCATCTTACGAAACATGGGCTAACTCTGCTAGCAAGGAGAACTCTCATTCTCCTCTCAAGAGAAACTATTTATTGAAACAGGCCAAGTCAAAGCACAACACGACTGAAAGCGCCCCTTTTTTTGCCCACTTCCCAGCAGGACAGGGCAGATTAGCTGGGTTTAGCAACCAAATGCAAAAGCCTTGCCAGGGCTAGAAAAAGCCTTGCTGTTTAGAAGAGCTGTACGAACTCTGAAACGCTTGGCCTTGAAACTGGCTTAATCCTGAAAGTGGGAGGAGAGCGAGGCAGCCAGGCACCGTGACTGCACCGACGTGGGCATGGGGTTAAATCCCTGGCTTGAGGGTTACTTTCCCATTTTTTGTACTTTTTCCCGAATCTGATCAGTGTTGTATCTGCTTCCCACACAGGCCAAGTCCAGTTGCCTTGGGAAGGGGTGTGAGCACAGGGACCCTTCCCACATCGGACTTGCCAGCACCCTATGGCTTCAGGAACCGGCGAGCATCATCCGCTTATCTGCACTTAACATCCCAGAAGGTGTTTTTCCCCCATTTAGGTGCTATTCAGAAAGTTTTATTAATTCCTCTAAGGCACTCCTGGTGCATTTGACAGCCCCCGCCCCCTGAAGCCCCAGGTTGACACCTCAGTTTTGGCCACAGGCATTTGAGCATCGCTCAATTAGGAAGCAGCGCAGGGAAAGCAGCTCCTCATTTCCACCCCTCTTCTTCTGCCACTGCAACAGGCAGCTGCTGGAAGCCTGCCTCCTCTAATTTTAATTGTGTTTTGGGGAATAAAAAGTTTTCCTTTTTGGTTTTTTTTTTTGCAGTCTGGAGCCAAACTCATTGCAAAAGAGCAGGCTGTACTCTGGTCAGCCCTGTGCATCGTCCCTGCAGCTGTGTTCCATTGTGGGGCCATCTAATGCTAGTAGTCACGTAAAGATGGGGAGGAGAACATCCCCTCCTGCAAACTTTCTTTGACGGCCTGTGCCTGTGAGTAGTAAGCTTAGTTTACTACTTTCCCACATCGGCTCCAGGATTTACCAAACCAGTGCTGTGCCCATGTCCTCAGCTTTCCTCCTTGTAGATGTGGCCTCAAACCATTTCTCAGACAGGTTTCCTGACACAGAGGCAGCTCCTCAGTCACGGCCTCATCCTGACGGGGTTCGCAAAGTCTCCCTCACTAGCCTGGGTTGCTACAACTGTGCACCCTACCGAGCTCCTCCAGACATGCCAGAAGATGCACATGATGAGTTTACCAGCTGCAGAAGCAGCATGGGAGGGGGTAGGGATGGCATCGTCAAAAATCCACTGCTTCCCAATCAGCTTCCATCATGCCTCTGCTCCCATGGCATTTGGAAATCACCCATAACACATGGAAGTCACCGGGATGTTCAGAAGCTGGGGACAGTATCTCCTGCTTGCTGAGGGCTGGCCCAAGCCGACTGAGCTGTGCATGGCCGGGACAGGTTCAAGACCACTTTGCATGGCTCCCAGACTATCAGAGACACAAAAGTAGCTATGAAAACTTGGTGCAGCGGTAGACGTTTGAGCCTACCCTCGGTTTACCATGGGTTGAATAACCCTTCTGCAGGTGCAGATGGGAGACAATGAGTAGAAAAGATATGTTTCTGCAGAAAAGCCATCTCCTAAACTGCTGCCTCCTCCTCCTCAGCCCCTGTTCCATATGTGTCTGCCTGTGCCAGAAATCTCAGGAATTTCCATTGCACCCCTCTCAGGAAATCTCTGCATTTTTCTCAGACGTGTCTACAGAGGGACATTGATTGCACAAGATGGTCTGAGTGTTGGGGAAGGGAGAGTCCAGGGGAAAAAAAAAAAAAAAAAAAAAGGGGACAAAAATCCCAAGTAACATCTCTGCTTGGAAAAAGCAGTCAGAAGTTTGAAGTGCATCCAGACCACTGCTCTGGAAATCAAGCTGAAAAATCTTGTGACATCAGGCTTTCTCGGGAGGTTGCTGCTATTTCCCAGCTGTAAAGCCCTGGGAATGTTGCCGGGGGCCCACGGTGGACTTTGGAAGAGCTGGAAAGATGATGCCGTAGTGCCCAAGGAGCATCTTGCAGTGAGCTTCCTATTGAACACCATCATAAGACTTTGGCAGCACAATATTAGATAGCATGAAATACAAATAATTCTCCATTGGTCATTAATCTGCTCTGAAGGTCCAACACCTGGAAGTACAACATGCACAGGACTGGAAAAAGGAGAGGGCACCTTCTAGGCCTCCTCCTGGTTATTTTTCTTTGCTTCAAAGAGCTCCCAACACTTGGGGACAAGAGGGAATTATATTTCTTAGAGGTATTGAAATAAAATCAGAGCAGTTTTGTATTGCACAGAGATGAGGGCAGTGTGCAGGTCATGCAGATGTGGAGCAAGAGGTGCAAGGGAGAGATGGTCAAATGGCAAGAGAGATGAGGAGGTGTTTCTGTGCATCACAACATCTGTGACTGAGGAAATCTCCCTCTTGTTCAAAGCAGTGCAATTTGCATTTTTTAAAACAAGCACACACTTATTCCAAGAAAATTTACTGAAAGTTCACAGATATGTTGGCAAACCATTTGCAAAGGGATTGAGATGGTTATGCCAAGCGAACCGGTGCAATCCCAGATTTGTCAGGGATCACATTCCCAAGGAATAACACCCAGCTGCCCTCTTTTGGAGGCTGGAAACAGGAAAAAAAGAGATCTAACACTAAAAGGTACTAAAGAAGATTGTCCAGCCTGCTGAGCAGTTGAAGGATGAGATATATGCCACAGACATAAGTGATTTTGGGTTTGTAGGGTTTTTTTAAAAAAAATGTTAGTCTTTGCAAAGTGATGAATCATATAATCAGACTCCCAGGATGGAAGTGACCACAAGGACTCATCTTGGGAAAAGCCCCATCTAAAGAAGACGGCCCAGCATTCTGTCCAGCTGAATCTTAAAAGTGTCCAAAATGTACATTTGTGATGTCAAAAGGCAGGCTATAGAGGACCGAGCGCTTTAGGAAACAGGCAGGGCAGTCCCGGCACATTGCCTTTCTGAGGGTCCCTCTGCTCACGGCGCTGCCAGCCCACCCATCCCTCTCTCCAGCAGCTCCCGGCCCTTCTCTGTGCTGGCCATTTCGCGCCATCCTGTTGCCGTCAGGCTGGGAGGGATTGGTGGAGGGTGTGTTACATCTCTGTCAACAGGCTTTACCCCCTCACAAGGGGATGAGCCCATCACCGTGGCCTCGGGGCACTCCCCTCTGTGGGGTGCAGTTATGCCTTTCACTTCCGCTCCTCCGTCCAGCGGCTGGGACCCACTCCGAGGGCAGATCCTCTCTGACTTTGGCAAACCCTTCCCAGCCCCACCAGCACAACGAGGGCTCAGTTCTCTGGATCCGGCCCTCGCCTGCCCCGGCTCTGGCGACACACGCTAGCCCACGCTCGCCAGGCTGGGGCCAGACCCCAACCGCGGGGCCTCCCACACGGCTCCGGGAGCCAGCGGCTCCGGCGTGAGCTCATGGTTGGGGAGCCGCCAGCCTGGCTGCGGAGGGGGGACTGCAGTAGAAAAAGGGGGGCAAAAAAGTTACAAGAGGAAGAGGGTGGGGGGGAGGAAAGAAAAAGGAAAAGGAAAATAAAATTCAAAAAAAAAAGAAGATAAAAGGAAAAAGAAAATAAAAGAAAAATAAGCGGAGGCAAGAAGCAGGAAAAGGGACATTATATAAAGATAAAAGAAGAGAAAGAGAAAAGAGAACAGAAAGGGGGAAAAAAAAACCCTTGAGGTCAAAGTCAACTTGAGTCCATAGCAAGTGACAGAAGGGACAAGGAGTGGGCTGGCGACCAGGGCAAGGCACTGAGTCAAGGGAGCCCCTTCTCTGCTGCAAACAGCCTCTCACTCAGACCCAGAAACGTGGGGCAAAATTTGAAGAGCTGCAACTCTTTTGGAATCCTGTGAATTTTGGAACGTTTAGTACTTGTGTGACTGCGACAAGGGCAGAGGGCTGGTAGTGGCCCTCGGGATGTCACAAGGACGTCTTTGCTGCAAGGTTCACGGCGGGGAATGATGGCTGCGTGCATTCAGACAGCGAGGGATGCAAGTGAATAACCCACCGTTTGGAGAAGCAAGTGGTTTTAAAGACCCTGCTTGGCGGTTTGCTCTCAGAGCTGGTTCAGACTGGAGCATGATTTGTGGCCAGGAGTCCCCGCATGAGATTTGGAAGAGCTCCCTTGTTGACGTTATGGCTGCTGTCTTTTGCTCTAAGGGCCAGATTGGTGTGGGGAAAAAAAAAAAAAATAATTTGAACAAGAGCCCCAACAACTTTAACACTTATGTGGTGGTCACTGTCTGCTCTGGCTCCCGCACGACTGGGACCGCATCGTGGAGACAGGCCCCATGGGAAAGCCTGCAGGGCAACTCATCCCCTACCTCTCCACACCACAACTGGACCATCCAGTGGAAAATACTGTTTTTTCAGAAAAACTACACAAATTCCTCAGAAATGTGCTTAAGTCACAGATGAACTCTATTAGCAAACACCATGTATTCCTCACTGCACAGCATGAATTTTTCTAACTGTTTTCTACAATGGCCCACGTTTTGTGCCCTAGTTGTAATCTGCTTCCCCAGGTCTGGTACTGTGTGGTCCGATGGAAGAAACGTCATTTATTTTGGCACATCACCTGTACCTTGGGTGCTCCAGCACTCCTCACCTTGCAGTAAACTACTGATAAAGCCTCTTAATGATAGAATCATAGAATTATGGAATCATTTCGGCAAGAAGAGACCTTTAAGATCAATAAGTCCAACCATTAACCCAGCACTATCAGGTCACCACTAAACCATGTCCCACAGCACCACGTCTCTACAGCTTTTAAACTTCTCCAGGGATGGAGACTCCACCACTGCCCTGAGCAGCCTGGGCCAGGGCTTCACAACCCTTTCTGGGAAGAAATTGTTCCTCAGCTATCTAAACCTCCCCTGGTGCAACTTGAGGCCATTTCCTCTTGTCCCATCACTTATTCCTTAGGAGAAGAGACTGACCTCACCTGGTCCAACCTCCTTTCAGGGATCTGTTGGAAAGAGAAGCTCTCCCCTGAGACTCCTTTTCTCTGGAAATGCTCCAGCCCCTCAATGTCCTTCTTGGAGTGAGGAGCCCAAGACTGAACCCAGGATTCAAGGGGCAAACCTCACCAGTGTTGAGTCCAGGGGGACAATCCCTGCCCTAGTCCTGATGGCCATACTAGTGCTAACACAAGCCAGGATGCTGGTGGCCTTCTTGGCCACTTGGGCATATGCTGGCTCATCTTCAGCAGGCTGTTGACCAACATCCCCAGGTCCTTTTCCAATGGGCAGTTACCAGCCACTCATCCCCCATCCTGGAGCACTGCACAGGGTGGTTGTGATCTGAGTGCAGGACGCAGCACATGACCATTATTCTCATGCTATTGGCCTCAGACAGTCCTCTGGGAATTGTAAAAGTATCTACAAGACAGGATTTTATTTGTGCTGTCCCTATGGGAGCCAGCTTGGAGGACACCCATGGGTTGGCTTGTCCTCAGCATTGTGCAAAGCGCAGCAATGGAGGTGGGTTGTATGCCCAGACCCAGAAACCACACAAACAAACAAAATTAATGATGCCGACACAGGAGCCTGAGATAAATACCAGCCCTTGGGTAGCTACACCTGTCCCACCTGCACTGCCATTTTCCAGCAGTGACTTTATTAGTGAGGCGAAGCAGATAAGGAGCCTTTCCTCCTGACAGCAAACCCAGCCCCACTACTCTCTTGAAAATGTGCAAAAAGCGAGTGAAGTTCAAGGGTGTTTTAAGCTGTTTCTCATTAGCATGGGAAGCAGAGGCACGCAGCGGGGAGCTTGGGATTGAGCAGGGGGGCTGCTTCTCCCTGCATAACCCACAGGGATCCTATTCTACCCTAAAATGGGGTGACCGGCACACCCGGTCCCACGAGGACTCCAGTAGCAACTTGTCTCATTGCAGCTTTCTCCTGCACCTGGGGTCTGACAGAGCCATCCTGACCTTGCAGATCATCACCCAGGGCCACAATCAGCTTGTCATCCCTGCCTGAAACCCCTCTGATGTGCCAGCACCAGGACTGGGAAGAGCCAAATCTTGTGTGTGACAGAGGGTCAGAGAAAGGACACCCTCAAGAAGAGATGGGAGGGTGGGGACATGGAGAAGGGAGTGGAGATGTTTTGGAAGAGCAAAGAAGAGGAAAGTGAAGCATGATGTGAGAGCATCCACCAGTTTGTGAGGAAGGGAGATGGATGACCGAGTGCATCGGCCTCTTTGCCGACAGCTCAGAGATGGTGGGAGCCTGGCCACAGGGACATGCACAGCAAGCGGAAAATCTGCTGGAAAAGGGCTGCAGGGAAAGTCTTGTGCTGACATAGAAAAAGACATGATGACCTCAGGGTTTGAGGGCACCAGCACGTATTTCCCATTAAAAATGTGAGCCTGAGCCTTGTGACAACGAGCACCAGGTTTTGCGACCCAGGGAAGCGGCAGGGTCACTCCTGCACTCACCCCATGCTCACAGGAGTTTCAATAAATACTTCTGCTTAAAAGCAAGGATAAACCTTGAGGCCTTTCCTCCCATGTATTCCTAGTCTGCATGTAAAACCAGTAAATTACTCTCTGCATAGGAGTGGAGATTAATTAGGCCGCAACTAAATTGCGTTAGGGGAGTTTTAGGTTAGGCATGAGCAGAAACTGCAGCTTTGCTGCCATGCGCATGGTCCCACATTACACCGACGGGCTCCACGGATGCAGCCCTTTCTTCCTTGGGACCATGCGTGGCACACGTAGATACACAAGAGAAACTCAGGACTTGTCTGTTGAGCTGCATTCATAGACCATGGCTGGGCCTTTTACCAGCTTGCTGGAAATCAGGAGTGAGCCAAACCACTGATTTGGGAGATGCCAGTTCAACCTTTCATAGCCTGGAGTGGGAAGAAGTCTAGGGGCAGACACATCCCCCAGGCTCTGGCTGCAGCGAAGGGCGTGTGAGCCAGCCATGGTTTTACACATCAAACTTCAAGGTCCACCAGCACAAAAACAGCCTGTGAGTCTAAAATAATTTGTTTCTCTATTCAGCAGTGAGCAGCAGGAGACAAGGAACCCTTTGCAGAGCCCATGGGGCTGTGTTGGACAGGGAACCTCCTTTCCTCTGTGAAGAGCCTTTTCCTTTACGAACTAGCCCCAGTGTAGTGCAATTAGTGGCACGTAGTGGGCTGCCTGCCAGTGGCAGGACACCACACTGGCTGTACCGCTCCACAGATGGGACTGGGTGCCTCTTTTCAGGTCCCCTCTGCTGCTGGTTTATTTTTGTGCTAAAATGTCCCGGGTTTGGGAGAGCTCTGAAAAATAATTGTTTTACTGCTTAGGATTGTAAATTGGTGTTGGAAAGTCGGGAAGTAAAACTAATCCAACTCTTAGCGCCACTATCCTATGCCCAGGGTAAATTATATCTTTTTTTTTTTTTTTTGTCTGATTTTAACAACCTTGCTAGGAATCAGAAGGTAGAAACAGTTCAACAGTTCAAGTTCCAGTGAGTGCAGTAGCTTCAAGGACCAAGATCTTTCTATTCCCAGATCTCTGCCCTGCTCTGGGAGCCAGAAAACCCTTCAGATTTCAGCTCCCACGCAGAGAGCAAGAAGGAGGAATGCCAGCTGCTGACACCGGGAATTATATAGCATTGTCTATACACTAACCCCTTCTCTGCTGAGGTCACCTCACCTGTCTCCAAAGCAGAGTCGTCCACCGCATCCTGGCAGCACTTGCCTTAGGGAAACACTGCTGCTGATGGTGGTTCTCACCCTCCTGGCATGAGAGGACAACATCAGGTGCTATGGTTTCAGACTCATCTGCAAGGCAATGGAAAGAAAAACTGTAAAATGAGGGTTGGGGTTTTTTTTGGAGGGGAACCACGTGCCACAAGCTCCTCTTGCCAATAGGCCCAGTTGGTCACACAGCATTTTCAGGGGCTTTTATTTGTAGCTGGTGGCTTTATACTTTTTTTTGATATAGAGAATCATAGAATGTTTTGGGTTGGAAGGGACCTTCAAGATCATCTAGTTCTAACCCCCCTGCCATGGGCAGGGACACCTCCCACTAGACCAGATTGATCAAAGACCTGTCCAACCTGGTCTTGAACACTTCCAGGAATGGGGCATCCACAACTTTCCTGGGCAACCTGTGCCAGTGTCTCACCACCCTCAGAGTGAACAATTTCTTCCTAATACCGAATCTAAATCTCCCCTCTTTCAGTTTAAAACTGTTACCACTCTTCCTATCACTACATTCCCTGATAAAGAGTCCCTTTCCATCTTTCCTGTAGATCACCTTTAAGTACTGGAAGGTCACTATAAGGTCTATATAGAGAGGCTGAGTGACTCTCTGAGACGCTCAAGGACTTACAAGGCAGCACTGAAATCCCACCAGCATTTCCCCAGAGAGCAGGGAGGCTGAAGCCTTGGTGGGGTGGGAGCAATAGAAGAAACTCTCTGATTAAAATGGAAAGTATTTTACGACCCTTCTTGTAAGACCAGGTCCTGTTGGACGCTCACTGTGCAAACCCTCACTGTGTCCTCACAGCTTTTACAGACTGCCTTTTCAGAGGGAATCAGTGGCAGCAGCAAAGCCCCAGCCAGTTTTGAACCCAATCATGGTCTGGTACTTGCAGGGCACTTGGCATGTGGGGAAGCTTTTAGGTGTCCAAATGCTGGGAAAGAGAAGAGTGCTCAGACATGAAGAAATCTCCTTGCGGTCCAAGTGCGGCTAATACAGCCCCCAAACAGAATCACACCCCAAAAAGTCATGAGCAGCAAGATCTTCCCTGTCCAGCACCCCAGGGATACCCAGGAGATTCACCTTTTCCAGGGCAGCCCCAAGCTGCTTCACTAGGTTGGACTCTGAGCCATTCAGATGGCTACCGCTATTTTATCCAGTAGTCTCATTTTCCTGGCCACAAGCTGCTTTCAGGAAGCTGTTTGCAAAAATGACATATGGTCTTGTTTTCTTAACTCATAGCATGCTCATTATCTCCCAGAGGTATCAAAGTTAAATGAGCTTTGATACAGTCTCACACTGGATGTCCGCTGCAGCCCTACTGACGTGGCTAATTCTCAGGAAATGCTAAAAATAAGCCAATAATCCACCCAGAGCTCTGAGCCCTTGGCTTTGCCATTTTCCAGAAACTCAGGGATTGCTACCAGCTGATCCAAGGCGGAATTTCTAGTAATTTCCTCCAATTAGTATCTTTCTCCTTCACGTCATTTACATAACTGTCTGCAGAAAGCTTTACCGTGCTGTGCAGTTTCTTATGTTTTACAGGGATGGCCAAACGCTTTCTTGCAAGAGCAACTAAGTGCCCAAAGCTGGTCTTAATCTTTCAGTGCTTTCTAGTAATATCTTAATCTAATAATACTTTAATATGGGAAAAGCTTCAGCTTTAGCTTTGCCCCCTCTGATTTCCTGGGGACTTTAATGTACGGAAGACATAGCAGAGCCCTTTGCTCATCTAAAATCCCTTCCCCACTTCCCAGCAGCAGCAGGGTTGACTGCTGGGCTGAAAACGTGTCCTCAAAAGCTTTGTTACTTGGCTTTTTTCCCTGTCAGGGTTCAGAAGAAAGGTCCAGGTGATATTGCGCAGCAAATAAAAGCCAGGTGTGAGAGCCCGGTTTTCCTGGCAGCCACTCAGCATATGAAGCTGGCAGGTAATCATACCCTGCTGGGCTGGAAAACATGTCCCTGTCCCGCTTCTGAACTGACTGAAAGCTGAAAACCTAACTCCTCCCTCCCCTAACCTTCCACACAGGAGAAAAGAAGTCTTTCTATGCAACACTTCAGTAAAAGAATTAGCGGAAGTTTGAACACCCCACTTACTTCTCCCAGGGGCAGGAAAAAGCCTAAACCCCGAGGAGAGGGGTGTGATTCCAAGCAAGGTCTCTGAGCTCCTTCCCCACCACAGATGCTGATAACAAGCAGGTAAACTTCAGCACCCAGGGATGTATTACCAAAGCCAAGCAGATGGGTGAAGGAGCCAAAGACATTCCTGCTTTCTTTCTCAATTTTTAAAGAAGTTCAAGCTTGCACAAAACCAGCTTTTTTGAAGCTTTAAGATCAAATCCAGCCATTAACCTAATGCTACCAAGTCCAGTGATAAACAATGTCCCTCTAGTACCACCATCTACATGGCTTTTAAACCTCTCCAGGGATGGGCACTCCACCACTGCAGTGGGCAGCCTGGGACAGGCCTTGACAACCCTGTCGGGGAAGAAATTTTTCCTTGCGTCCAATCTAAAGCTCCCTTGGCACAATCTGAGTCTGTTTCCTCTTGTCCTATTGCTTATTCCTTGGGAGAAGAGATCAACCCCCGTTTGGCTTCAGCCTTCTTTCAGGGAGTTCTAGAGATCGAGAAGGTCTCCCCTGAGCCTCTTTTTCTCCAGGCAAAGAACCCCAGATCTCTCAGCTGCTTCTCAAAAGACTTCTCTCTAGACTCTTCACCAGCTTCATTGCCCTTCTCTGGACACACTCCAGCCCCTCAATGTCCTTCTTGGAGTGAGGGGTCCCAAACTGAACACAATACTTGAGCTCCATCTGGGTTCTGCTCAGTTCCACATTCACTGGGTACCTACTAAGTCAGGGCTCACTAGCGCCACTGAAGTACATCAAGCTTGGGCATGAGAGCTGAAGTCTCTCTCCTGACTCCTCTTTTCATCACACCACTTTCCTATCCATGCAGCAGTTGCCCCTTTCTCTTCACTTAAGACTATCACCAAACAGCAGCAATGATAAAAAAAAAAATTATTTCTGTGGGCAGAAGCCTGATGTTATTTCAGCAAGGGGAAAATCACTTGGATAAGAGACAAAGATCCCAGAATGGTGGTGATGGTCACAGAGGGGGTCGGCTGGAGCAGGCTGTGCGCGCTGCAAGGGCAGAGGGTGGGCATCGGTGAGATGCTGTTCGCTGTGTACTTCTGATGCTGAAAGAAGTAGCTGGTCCCTATCCCAGTACAAACCTGGCAACGAGTCAGGGAACGGTGTTTGCAAACGAGAAGGTTCAATTACTTAATTCAGTTCTTTAACATTCTGAAAATGAACACAGGCCGCCAAATCAAACAGAATGAAAACCCTGGCCCAAACAGGAGGGGAAAAAGTTAGGTGAACTTTTTTGATTTATGTGCTGGCTGAAAGCCCCTCCCTAGAGATGCTTTTCATTTAAGGCTTTTAACAGTTTGTTTCACCAAGTGAAGACAACAATGACCGCACTCACGTGTTGGGGTTTTTGTCTTTGCCTTCCTGCTGGCACAGGACACCACACTCCTTGCTCTTCTTGATTGAGGATCAGTCTGTTGTGCTCAGAGAAGGGGCAAAAAGAGAAAGAAGAGAGGAAAAAAAAAAAAGTAAGATTTCTAAGTCCAGATTAAACCGAGCATATGGCATCTCCTCCATGAAGATCTGCACCTCTGCTCAGACCCACACAGGCGGCCTCCGCACTCTTGGCAGAAGAGGAGGCTCTTCTCTCCTCATCTGGCACAAGGCTTTTGGAGAGGTGTAAAAATCCCTGCCTTGTGCTTTGCCACCAGCCACCATCCCAGTGCACGGTAGTGACGTCAGGTCCTTGTTTTAAAGCACTTTATGTCTTAACTGCTTTTACAGCACCTTATGGGTCAACTGAGGTTTTCACTTCTCTTTCTTTTGAAATGAAAGATTTTATTAAGTGGTTTGTCTGCCTGGTACAAAATATTCACCCAAAACCTCAACAAAAAGAAAACCAACTCTTCCATTTATATATTTACTTTTGGCCCAGATATTTCTACTCTTGCAAAATGACAGTTTCAGACAACTAGGGCAGAGACTATTTGCTGTTATAGCTTTATCCAGCCCTGAGCGTGCACAGGGACACCCTGCCTAGGGGCTGGCAGGGCCACAGGATCAACACAAATCCCGCCCTTCATCACCAAGGTGGAAGAGATGACATGGATTGATCGTGATGAGGACCAGGTGATATTAGACAATCATAGGATCGTGGAATGGTTTGGCTTGACCTTTCAACACCGTCTAGTTCAAGCCCCCTGCAGGGAGCAGGGACATCTGCAACTAGAGCAGGTTGCTCAGAGTCACATCCAACCTCACTTGGTACATTTCCAGGAGTGGGGCATTGGCCCTCTCTGGGCAAGCTGGGTCAGGGTCTCACCACCCTCAGTGTAAAGAATTTCTTCCTTCTCTTTAGTCTAAGTCTCCCCTCTTTTAGTTTAAAACCACCACCCCTTGTCCTGTCTCAACAGGCCCTGTCAAAAAATCCATTCTCACCTTTCTGACAGGCCCCTTTAAGTACTGAAAGGCCACAAGAAGATCTCCCTGAAGCCTTCTCTTCTCCAGGCTGAACAACCCCAACTCTCTCAGCCTGGCCTCACAGCAGAGGGGTTCCAGCCCTTGATCATTATTGTGGCCTCCTCTGGCCCCATTCCAACAGGTCCCTGTCTCTCCTGTGCTGAGGACTCCAGAGCTAGGCCCAGCACTTCAGGGGGGGTCTCAACAGAGCAGAGGGGCAGAAGCCCCTCCCTTGATCTGCTGCCTACACTGCTGGGGATGCAGCCCAGGATGCCATTGGCTTCTGGGCTGTGAGTGCATGCTGCTGGCTGATGTCCATCTTTTCACCCACCGGTACCCTCAAGTCCTTCTCCACAGGGCTGCTCTCCACCCCTTCATCCCTCAGCCTCTATTGATAACAGAGGTTGCCCAACCCAGGTGCAGAACCTTGTGCTTGGCCTTGTTGAACATCATGAGGTTCACACAGGCCCACTTCTCAAGCTTGTCCAGGTCCCTGTGGGTGGAGTCTTGGTCAGCTATTTTTAGAGCCACTAAGTAATGCTGATCTGAGGTATCTTTGTTATCTCCACTATTTCACTCTCAATATCAGCCAATATAAATTTTCATGTTGCTCCTGAAGTCTCCCAAGTCTGCATTGTGCTAGACACCAGCTGGGAGTTCCTGGACTAGCCGTTCCTGTTGGAGCCAGCTCACAGAGTTTTTCAGTCAAGCAGTTCTAAGATAAAACTTAGCTGACCTGGCCAGCTTAAGAATAATCACCCATCTGCATCTCTTGAGGCTCCTATCATCTGGTGATGGGCTAGTGGATCAGGGCAGAGTTTTATGGATCAATCCAGGAGAAAGGCTGCAAATGCCTTTTCATTTGCCCTTTGCTTTTGTTGCTACTTCTGACCAGTGCTGGGAAGTGCTGGATGGTTTTTGGCCTGCTGAAGAGAAACAGCTTTCACCTGGATTTTGCCTGACACTGCTCATTTTCATCTGCAGCCTGACATGCAGAAAGCTCTCCTATTTCTGATGTAATTCTTCAGCGTTTTCTTCAGCCCCTGAACCTCTCACACAATTGCACTGGCACTGAAGCCAGAAAAGATTAGTCATGGCCTACGTTCCTCCTGTGCCAAGGAGGACAGAAATAAAAACAACCACGTTCGAAACCAGTTGATGGACTGAATCCATCCCAGAGCTAATGAGCTAGAGACCCCAGGAATTTACTCTAGGCAAGAGAGCGATAGCCACATGGCCACCTCCTCAGTTAAATGAAGGAAGCTCCGATTCCAAAAAACTTTAACTTTCAGGCCAATGAGTGAATAGGAAAAAGCCCCAAGGTGAGGACTTTGGAAAGAACTTTGTGTTATCGAGTATTTCCCAAGCACACGAGAGCTGAGCTCAGCCTCAAGGAGATAGAAATGATCCTCTCTCCCTGCAGCAGCTGATGCTGGAAACCTTGTGTCTCTGCTCTCCCATCCCGGCCTTGACACTGCTATTTTGAAAGGAAAAATTGGTGCCATCTTTGTTTCACTTATTCTGATGGTTTTTAGGGATTTCATACTGAGCCCTACCTGCAAATCCTTCCCCAGGAGGATCGGAGACTCCTTGTGAGCTGGGATTCCAGGACAGATCTCAGACCTATGAGCTGTATGTCAAAAGTGGGCAGCTCCACAATCGTAGTGCCCGCTACAGCTTTCACTCTCATTTTTCCCATTTCTGAATAAAAAAAAACAAAACACAAACCACAAAACAATGCAAAAGAAAAACCCATTCAATTCTTCCCTTGTTTTTAAAGCAGAAATTCCTTATTTGCCTGCTGACACCATCTGAATCAGTCTCTGCTGCAGTCAGTGCTCAGAGAGTGCAAAGGTCTGCCATGGAGCAAGGGCAGAGGAAATTCAGGCCTCACTCCTCTGTCCTCTAGCTTCTTAACCAGCTTGGCCAGGTTATTGTTCTGGAAGACACAGCAGCAAATGTCCATTGCATGAAGCTCTGGCAAGACAGGGACTGTCGGGTTGATAGATAGCTGTGGGTAAGACACTGCCAGCTTCAAGGACATCTGGAAAGAACTAGTGTCTGGAGCTACTGCTAAATAAAATATGCAATCTGGCTAAAAATCTTATCTGCAAATACCTTCATGATACAATCCTGCTGCTGCCATCTAAGGAAATAAAAAGAAGAAGTAAAAATAGTGATAGCAGAACATGACCAGCTTCTCAAACTTCAGGTAAGTCAGGTCACCCAAAGGCTCAGGGCAGGGCTCAAAATGATGAGAGTAGTTTAAGATCAAAAAAGACCTGAAATCTTGGGATCCTAAGCAGAGAGAAAGTAGTTGCTCCTCTGGCCTCAATGGATCGTTCCCAGGATGAGAAGTCCCACGGTATATTTGGGTTTCGCTGTTGCCCATCAGTCATTGCACAAATGCACCCTTAGCTTGATTGATTGTGCTAACCAACACTTAAGCCCTAGCGAGTACCTGAATGACACAAGTGGTAAGAGACTAACCAGTGGAGGCTGAACCTCAGAGAACAGCAGCTTCTTTTCAAGAAAGACAGGCTGTTTATCTTAAAGTTGATTTTTTGGCAGTTACGGTTCAATGGAGGGGATTTTATGGAGTGCAAAACCCCCAGCTATGTGTCAGATCTACGACAGACAGTGTTGTTCTTTCCTTGAGCACTACAGGGCCAGAAGTGGCGAGGGACATGCTGCAGTCACACCATCCGCTTGCTGATCTTGCCCCCAAGAGAAAACCTCAGCCAGAAACAACATATGGGGATATTTCCATTTTAGGAAGTGAGCTGTTATTTCATTTCTTCTGGCCAGCATTGATTTATGCAACTGGACACTGATGAAGGACAGAGCCCTTGCACAACACACTCTACTGCCTACAGTACTTTCAATTTTCAGCAGATCTCTGTCCCCTTTGCACTCAGTGATGGTTGCTTAGAACAGCTGCAAACCAAAAGGCAGATGCAAGAACTGATTTCGGAACAATCTTCTTCGCAGTTAAGAGTGAGTAATTTTTGTGAAGGTGTGAAATATTGCTTTGAATCATTTACTAACTGGTAAGTGATGTGGCCTGGATCTGAGCTGCAGAACATACCATTTAAGTAAGCAATCACAAGATGCAGTGTACAGAGAAATGGTCCCTCAACGTGGACACAAACAACCCACTGAAGGCTGAGGGACAGTCAATAACACAACAGCAGAGGTATGTTTGAGGATCAGCTGCAGCAGCTCCCAACATAAAGACACAAGAACCAGGTAAACCATGTGCATGACCGGTGCAGGTCAGCCCAGCCCCGTGCATCTTCATTAAGGAGGCTATTAGGTAATTTTTGCTGGACAGAGCTTACCACCTTGCAGAGCCCCCAGCCAGCCTTTACAATGGAGGATGCCATGGGACACAGCCCCGCTCTGCTCTGCGGTCACAACCCCATACAGACTTTCATCAGGAGCATGAGGAAATGGGGACTGTCACAAAGGTTTCTGCTTGCATATATGACTCACCAAAACCTGGCTTTGTACTAATGATTGGGCCCAGCTAACTTTAGAAAAACAAACCAAGCCCATAGGGCAGAAATCTGGCAGAACCTTACTACCACACTGGATTAATTGCCACCCAGAGCCACCCCAACACCATCAGTGCTTGGCCGCTCACCAGCACATGCTTCCGAAGGAGGCAGCTCTGTGAAGAATGATTACAACAGGGCACGTGATTCAATGAGACCATCAGAGAAGTACTGTTCTTCTTCCCCTCAAAGGGAAGTGAAGACTGCTGCATCACATGTCCTGAACTTGGGTCACAACAACTCCCTGCAATGCTCTAGGCTGGGGCAGAATGGCTGGAAAGTGTTCTGTGGGAAAGGACCTAGGGGTGTTGGTTGACAGCTGCCTGAAGATTGGCCAGTGTGTGCCCAGGTGGCCAAGAAGGCCACCAGCATCCTGGCTTGTACCAGCACTACTGTGACTAGCAGGACTAGGGCAGGGATCATCCCCCTGGACACAGCACTGGTGAACACAGCTCAAATCCCAGTTTCAGTTTTGGGCCCCTCACTACAAAAAGGACATTGAGAGTCTGGAGTGTGTCCAGAGAAGGGCAGTGAAGCTGGTGAAGGGTCTTGTGAAGAGTGACTGAGGGAGCTGGGGTTGTTGAGCCTGGAGAAAAGTTGCCTCAGGGTAGACTTTCTAGATCTTGACAACTCCATGACAGGAGATTGGATCCAGGTGGGGATTGGTCTCTTCTCCCAAGGAACAAGCAATAGGACAAGAGGGAATGGTTTCAAGTTGCACCAGGGAAGGTTTAGGTTGAACATTAAGAACAATTTGTTCCCTGAAAAGATTACCAAGGCCAGGCCCAGGCTGCCCAGGGCAGTGATGGAGTCCCCATCCCTGGAGGGGTTTCAAAGCTGTGGAGATGTGGTGCTGAGGGACATGGTTTAGTGGTGACCTGGCAGTGCAGGGTTAATGGTTGGACTGGGTGGTCTTACATGTCTCTTTCAACCTAGCTGATTCTATGATTACCAGAAATAGTCCAGTAGAGGATGAGAGAGCTGAACAGAGATGGTTCCAGGCCCCTGGGACCATGAAGCATCTGAAGACTTGTCTGTCACTTTACACTCTGGCAGGCAGGTAGCCAGCCATAGTAAGCTTCAGAGAGCTCATGTTCAACCCCAGACCTATATGGAGGAAAGAATAAAGGGCTGCAACCTTAGGGACCGGGGCTGTTTTGCCGTAGGACATACACACTTGGCCCGAAGCACACAAGACAGCCACTTTGATTCCTCCTTGAATACACCAATGTGCAGAGCGGAAATATCTGGCATTCAGCTGGGACAACACACAGCACAGCTGGGGACTCTGGAGGAATCTGAGCCTTTCTGAACTTCTTCGAACACTTCCTCCTTTTCTTTTCCCCTCTCTTTTCTTTTTTTCCTAAAAAGTGTTTCTTTTCCCAGGGAGAGATCTTAAGTTCATGATGTAATAGCTGTGGGGAGAGCTATACTTGAAGTAAATAGGGATATGCAGTCCCAGAAATATGAAAAGTTACAGGGAAAGTTTGTTAAAATCAGCCTTCTCTCCTTCATCATTGTACAGATTTGATCTTTAAATCCAAACGCTGCCTTCAGATGCATGCAAGGGTAACCAAACTTTGCAAGCATCGTTCATATGCGTCCAGATAGTTGTGCCTGGCTTAAAACAACAAGTTTTAAAAGTTTTATTCTATTACTTTGCCGGATTAAAGCACGAGCCAGCTGCTTAGCAGCTGGGCTGGCTCCTACCAAACCACAGAGGTACCAGGGAAGTAGGGTCACTTTATCCTGCCTCGACAGTGAAGAGACCCATGAGAGGTAACTATTTGTACTTCTGGGACTTCTCAAAGCTCTAACAGAGCTTTTGCAGCATAACTGAAGACTTGTAAGTCTGGAGTTTCACAAACCAGGGGAGCCTCTTGCCTGTGCTTCCTTTCCCAGAGTGGGACTAGGGATGTCCGGTGTTCCTGGATTCTCATTTTCCATCTATCCATCCACCCTAGCAGTGGCTGTTTTCTTTCCATCCCCACTCACTAAGATCAGGAGCCTAAAAAGAGCCCAAGCAAGCTTGTAATGCTCTTTATCTCTGGGCATTGGAGATAAGGGTATGGGTCAGTATTTCTGTATGCTTTTTTGACACACTACCTAGAGACTTGCTATAAATGTGCATCAAACTCCTCTGAAAAGAGAAATTAGGATAATAGAGCCTCCTGCAAAGATCCCAGAAGTTAAACACCCACCTAAGCTAGACATGCAGGACTTTGGAGCTGATGGAAAGAGAAAAGCAGCCACAGAGGATGAGTCAGGCTGTCCAAAGATAGGTAGGAGGAATGATATTTAAGCCAGCTTGCCCTTCCCTTGGGAAGGTAAATCCCACTTTGCCATTAAAAAATTTTATCCCAACAATGCAGTAATTTCCAAATGACTTTTGCTCTTTTTTTTTTGCAATATGTCCAATGTCTTTGGAAGCCTTCTGAAAGAAAGGGCCTCTCTCCACGTAAGCCATGAGTCATTTGGAAGAAAGGGAAACCCCCTGGGCCTGGGGTTCACAGAGCTGCTTGCAAGTCTGAAAGAGTCATAGGCATCCAGGGACACAGAAACCCAGTGACCAGTTAAGTCCTGAGCCAAACCAGGGCAAGATCTTTGCTCAGTGAGTCTGATGACCATGTCTGTCAGCCAAGGGAGAAAGGAATTTGACAAGAATGTCACCAGGATGACAGCCATGGAAATTAGCAGGGAAGGGCACAGATCCAAAGGAGTGGAAAGAAGGGAGAGAGTTCCCATGGAGTATATCCCACATACAATCTTCCCATCAGCAAGTAGTCACTGAACATGCAACACGCTGGGGCCAGCTCAGGTTTTCCAATCTGCTCCTTTTCTTCCCAGAAGAATACCACAAGCTTCTCTTAATTCACCCTCCCTCGACAGAAATTATAAGTTCAGGGAAATAGTGGGCCTGTGGTTTCAGGGCACACATTTGCATGTGCACACAATACATATCTTGCCAGGTTGACATCCCACATGGTTGACAGCACCCATGTCAAGGGATTTCAATCAGATACAAGACCTGGAGAGAAAGCCAAATTTGTTGAGGCATGGTTTTTTTTTGCTAAAGTTCTCCCACTTTTGGGTAACCTTGCTGGAGGCCTGAAAAACTCGAAAGCAGCCTCTGCCAGGTCACTTCTGGACATCGGGAGCAGGCAGGAAGTGGCAGCGAGCACTACAGGAGTGCTCCAAGTTTGTGGCTACAGGAAAAATATCTTTGCCAAGAGATAAACACATCTCTCCATCACCACTGGCCGTCCCCGAAATGATGAGCAGCTCGAGGCTATTGAATGACAAGAAGTGGAGGGACGAACCACAGGGCTGGGTGGGCCATGTGAAGTCAGATTTTCAGCCACAGGCATCTTCCTTACCTCTGTTTTCCCATCCTGATGAAAACACGGGTGTTACAGCATCAGTGACCAGCTTCCCACAACATATTGCATTAAAAGGGAGTGGGACAGGTCTCTGCTGTTGGGTGCAGCGAGGTTCCCTCGCGTGCAGCTCTCCTCATCAGCTCAGGCTACCTCCTGGCATAGATGGTGCATCTCCATGGCACCAATCTGAAACTAGGATAGAGAGCTGGTAAGAAAACCTTGCAGAAGAAGGGAAGCCAGCCCAGCAAGTCAAGTCCTGCCTAGTACCAAATATACAGGGCAGACATTCCACAAGCAGCCAGCAGCTCCTCCAGATAAGAACCTCACATGTGACTCCCATATAAAATATCTGGCAGTAAGCTTTCTGCAAGACATGTCAAATTTTGCACACTGGTATTACCTCTGTTACGTGAAAGGGAGGGTGGGGTGTCAGCTATAAGCCCTGGGTCATGTGCAAAAGAAAGTGGTATCATGGATTTCTCTCTGGGGAAAAAAAAAAACAACAAACAAACAAAAAAACCCAAACCAAACAAAACCTAAAACCAATCAACAAACAAAACAAAAACACAAAAAAAAACCCAGAGAGACAAAAAAAACACAACAAAAACCCAGCAGATTTTAGAAATAAAGGTTCCTTAGTAGGTAAAGATAGCCCTGGACAGCTGCCACCCCGTGCAAACCCTACACATCACCAGCGCTGCCTCCCCAGATAAAATGCCTCAAACTCTATTTGGAAGTGATATATCAGAATCATGGAATCATTTAGGTTGGAAGAGACCTTCAAGAACATCCAGTCCAACTGTTAACCAAACATTGTCAGGTCACCATTAAATTGTGTCCCTCAGCACCACATCTCCACAGTTTTCAAACCCCTCCAGGGATGGGGACTCCACCACTGCCCTGAGCAGCCTGGGCCAGGTCTTGACAATCCTTTCAGGGAAGAAATTTTTCCTCATGTCCAACCTAAACCTTCCCTGGCACAACTAGAGGCTGTTTTTCTTGTCCTTGGGAGAAGAGACCAACCCACACCTGGCTCCAACCTCCTTTCAGGGAGTTGTCAAGAAGAAGGTCTCCCCTGAGTTTTCTTTTCTCCAGGCTGAACAACTGCAGGTCCCTCAGCCACTCCTCATGAGACTTGTGCTCTGGACCTTCACCAGCTTCATTGGCCTTCTCTAGACACACTCCAGTCCTTCAGTGTCCTTCCTGGAGTGAAGTTCCCAAAACTGAACAGAGTTTTGAACTTAAGGAACAACAAAAAGCCTAGGACTGATGTATTGACTGACATTCACCTCTATGTGAAGCCACAGGTGCCCCATGATACCTGCACACTCTGTTCAAACGTTCCCAGGTGAAACAGTGTCAGCTTTTATGATGTGATAAATACAAACAATGACAATTCATCTCATATTACAAATGATTCTACTACTGATGCTCTAAAACATTGTCAAAAGTTGGGGACATCGAAGGTTTAGATAGACTGGTTTGGGGTTATTTCTTTTGACAGAAAAGCATATTAAAAATATAGGTGTTTTCCCTGGGTACGTTTGGGAGCACTGTAAAGATGAGGATAAGTGTTTTTATACAACAGAGTAGTTCTTTTCGGTTCAAAGAGCAACCTCCAAAGTTAAAATGAGTGTTTTTGTCAGGAGAAATTCCTCTTGGCTTTGAATAAGAGCTCCAAAGAGACTGAAAGGTCTGTTTACTCACGTCACTTGACCTCTTGTTTCTCCTGAGCTTTATTGACAGTATCCTGCTGCAATGGATTTTCTTTGAACAGCGCATCAAAAATGTTGGTGGTGTAGGAGTTAGAACTATATTTGGTTGCAGGACCCTGTAAAAGGAAACTTTTCTTTCCTAGAAAGTTCATAGAACGCTAAAAATAACAACATACATAAAGAATGGAGCTGGCCTGGCCCAAACATTTGGTAGGTGAGATTTGAATGAAGCAAGCTGCATGCCCTGGCAAGCTGCAGGCTGTCCTGCTGTCTTAATAGGCTGTTTATTCTGAGCCTGGGTAACTGCAACATGATGAAAAGCTGGAGGTTGGACCTTATTTCTCATCTTGTAAACAAAATTAAAGGCAAACCCTTTCCTAAGATCTTTTACTTTAGCATTTGCTTTACGTGTACCATCTAACAGCTCTGACCAAAAACAAGGCACCAAAGCACAAATGTCAGCTTGAAACATCCCCAGACTCCAGGATTTCTATGGGAATCTGGAATTTAAACTGGGAAAGCCTGGTTTCCTTGAATAAAAGAACAGCTGTTTAAAACACAAGGAGAAGATTTTGAAATCTGCAAACCCAAACAGCCCATGCTGCAGGCTAGTCTGTCTCCAACCACCCTACGTGTAAATCTGTCCTAAAGCACCAGCCGTGTTGTGCATCTCGCGAGTTACCCACCCTCTCCTCCCCTGCATGGGACTGGGGACACATCTCCAGCACAGGCAGGAGCTGCAGACTCCTCTTCAAGACAGGCTCCACCGCACCAGATTTCTACTTTGGCATACCACAAATATTGCAACCCCTACCCTTGTGTTGCAATCCAAGTGGCCAGTGCTCTCCCTTGCATCCAGTTACATCCAAATGGAGTAAAAGAAGTTAGCCTGATTTCACTGCCAGCAATCCTTTGGATGAACTGGAGTAGAGGCCATACATATGGTGCAAAGATCCACTGATCTATCCGAGTAGGACTATCAAAACCTCAAGAACCTGTGTAAACACTTTATTACTCCTAAATTTGGCTTTAAAGTTTGGAATAATCCTGGTAAGCCACTAACTGAGCAAATTCAAAAAGACGGGTATATTAACTATCACTATTTGGATAACCTTCAGAAAACAGCCACTCACTCCAAGAAGGACCTTGAGGGGCTGAAGCATGTCCAGAGAAGGGCAATGAAGCTGGTGAAGGGTCCAGCGCACAAGTCTTGTGAGGAACGGCTGAGGGACCTGAGATTGTTGAGCCTGAAGAAAAGGAGGCTCAGGGGAGACCTTCTCACTCTCGACAATTCCCTGAAAGGAGGGTGGAGCCAGGTGGGCATTGGTGTCTTCTCCCAAGGAACAAGAAACAGGACAAGAGGAAAGGGCCTCGAGTTATGCCAGGGAAAGTTCAGGTTGGATATGAGGAAAGTTTCTTCCCTGAAAGGGTTGTCAAGGCCTGGCCCAGGCTGCCCAGGGCAGTGGTGGAGCCCCCATCCCTGGAGGGGTTTCAAAACCATGGAGATGTGGTGTTGCAGCATATGGTTTAGTGGTGACTTGGCAGTGCTGGGTTAACGGTTGGACTTGATCTTCTTGAAGGTTTTTTTCTAACCTAAACTGTTCTGTGATTCCAATTTGCCATCAAAAAGGCAAAGTAGCACGTAAAAATCAAATATTTTGATAGTGTCAAAACAAAACCAGTACAGTCCAAGCACATAAAAGCTGTGCCAGCCCCAGAAAACTAAGCTCCCTGTCTTGGGTGCAAATGAGACATCTAGGCACCTTTATCACAAGCCTTTTTGCCTCCCGCTTGAATCAGACTCCTAATAACTGATTCAGGACTACAGCCTGATCCTGCCTGGCCTGGAGAAATCAACAGCTTCCTTGAGGCAGATGTTGGTGGCTAGTTGGAAAGCTGGGTGAGCAGAGCACATCAGAGCACACTTTGTATGCGAGCACCCGAGAGCAGCCCTGAGTGGCCTGATTCCATATGAACAGTGTGATGAGGTCCATGGGACCATATGTACTCCTGATAGGGCCCTGCTTCCTGTCTAGAGGTGAGCTCTTCCTAACCTCTGAAACACTCCTCAAAGGGACAGCATGAGTATCCCAAAACAGAGTCATGCTGCTGGCTTTGGGTCAGATCTGCAGAAAGGAACAGAAATCCAAGGCAAACCCTTGAGCATTTCATGGAAAGATTCCCACTAACTTCAGCAGGCTTTCATTTGGCTTTTTGGGCTACAGCCCAAGTTCTCCAGATCAGAGGTGGCTTTGAGTGACAAGGTAAGGCCTCAGAGATCCCTGGCTGCGGGGAGGCCGTTCGATCCCTGCTCTGAGCAGGGAGCTGCACGGCACCCCGCATGGCACACCAAGAAAGATACAACGGAGACAACTCTGTTGGTTTTGCCTTTGTCATGCAAATACAGATCATCCCCCCAAGTGTTCAACAGCTTGAAACAGCTGTGCAGCTTCTTAAGGCTAAACCGCTGGAAGCCACTCCACTGTAATATTTCATCAAATACTCCAGCCCGGGCTGGTTTCTTGCATGTGTACGTATATTATTTTGTTTACCCTACACATTGTACGCTGCTGAAGTATTTTCTATTTCCTGGCAATCCTGGAAATCATTAATGACCTCAGAGCGTAACAGATGGTCTTGCCCTGCTTGGTAAAAAAACAGAAAGGAGTAAAATTTGCAACACCTGTTCAGAGCCCTATGGCCAGATCTGCTAGTGAGAGCCCAGGGGTCCAGAGGGACCCAGCATTCACACAGCCTGTCCCAAGGCGTGTGATGGGCCGAGATGCAACCTTCAGGGATCTCCCTCTCTGAGTAGAGACTGGCTCATGTTTCTTGCACATGATCCTGGCTAATCTGTGCTGTGCAGCAACGCTATTTAGACATAGCACAGAATCACAGCATGGCAGGGGTTGGAAGGGACCTCTGGAGATCATTTCTTCCTGTCCTCCTGCTAAAGCAGGGTCACCCCGAGCAGGTTGCCCAGGATCGCGCTGTCCAGATGGGTTTGGAAGGAGACTCCACAACCTCTCTGGGCAGCCTGGGTCAGGCTCTGGCACCCTCACAGGAAAGAAGTTTTGTCTCATGTTCAAATAGAACCTCCTGGGTTCCAGTTTGTGCTCATTGTCCATTGTCCTGTCACTGGGCACCACTGAGCTGTTTGGCCCCGCTCTCTTGTCCCCTGCCCTTTAGCTGTTGATCAGCATTGATCAGATCCCCTCTGAGTCTACTCTTCTCCAGGCTAAACAGGCCCAGATCTCTCAGCCTTTCCTCAGCCGAGATGCTCCAGTACCCTCAGTGTCTTTGTAGCCTCTGCTGGACTCTACCCGATAGTTCCTTGTCTCTCAAACTGGGGAACCCAGAACTGGACACAATACTCCAGAGGTAGCCTCAGTAGGTCAGAGTAGATGGAGGAGAACCTCCCTCAACCTGCTGGTCACACTCTTAACGCACTCAGTGCATTCTCCAGCTCTCCAATACACTGGAGAAGCTGCTGTGTTCCTCTGTGGCTCAGGCAATGGATTTGTTTGAATTTCAGGGTTGCTTCACACTTTGACTGGTACAACACATGCTGTGCTTTCACACTTGGACAACGGAGTCAAATCCTGCCTCCCTGACCTTGGTGCAACTGGTTTGAAGGGAAACCTAAGGGAGAAGAACTGACTGATTCTGAGCAGAGAGAGGAGGACATGTGCCCATTCTCTCTCATTAAAAGGGATCTCACAGGAGCAGCTACATGCAGGACCAAACATCCCAGGAAACGTACACAAGCACAGGAAGGCACAGCCTCTGCTTTAGAGAGCTTAAACCCAAACAGCTAAAGAGAAAAGTACTGTCCCATTTAATTGCTGGAGAAATGAGGTAGAGAAGGGTTTAAAAGGCAGGCTTCAGGTCATGTGGAAAAACCTCTGGCAGAGCAACAATCTGAACTTACTGTCCTGAAAGGAACCCAGTCTCTCATCCCAGCTCTTCACACTATCTCGCCGCCTGAGCCCCAGCACAACTCCTGCACTGGATCTCTCCTGCTAAGGATGCCAGCAACGCTAGGGAAACATTTTCCTGCTGGAGAAGAAACTAAGGGGTGGGGTGAGATAAGACTGACTATGAGGGAATTGGGGATTATTATTATCATTGTGGGGTTTCAGACTTTTTTTTGGTCTCACTCCATTTTCAGCTTTGCAGATGGAGGAGAAACGACAGCTATTGCCACTGAAAGCGTTCCCTGGCACTTTGACCGTTGCCCTGACTCTGACCTCTCTTAGAAGCAGAGTTGGGAAGGGAGAGAAGCCAGCAGCTGTGAGCAGCACAGCCATGAGGCTTCCTCAGCTGCAGCCTGACAGCAGTCAGAGCCTAAGGGCCTCTTTCCCTGTGTGACTGATAGAGGACCTGGCCGACATGAATGCAGTCAGCCTCGGGCCGAACTTCTAGAGCAGCCAAGCTCCTTTTCACCTCACTAAAACCCTTCTTAGAGAGCTATCCCCACTTGAGAAGGCACCTAAAAGCAGCTAGAGGAGCCTGGCCTTCTGCACCCACATTTCACCAATCCTCCTACTTCTTTTAGATTCTGACTTGCAACAGTCCCTTTATTTCTGCTTCTCATTTCTGTCGCTTCCTGGGGGCAACAAACCACCCCTGTAACCTTTGCTCACGTAACACTGGGGGCACTGGGTGTGATCACTGTGCAATTAACTCCAGGAATTTCACAACAGAGACAGAGTCTGCTCCCTCAGATCAGGTCCCACAAGACAGCAGCGCCTGGCAGAGTTGCTGGTTGTTAGGATTGATGTAACATTTTAAAGCCTCACCACACAGCTCTTTTACCTCAGGGATGTCACATGTATTCAATCATCTCCCAGTAGCCACCCCCAGTTCTCCCAACAGCTGCACAGAGAGGAAAATACCCACGTCCATGAGTCAAACAGCAATAACAGTTTAAAGATCTCAAAGTCTAATTTTCTCTGTCATCATTTTTCCCAAGCCTGCTGACTGCCTGGGGCTCTTCCCATTGACCTAAAAGGTCAGGGATTGGGCAAATGCATCCCTACCAAAAAGCATCTGTCTGCAAGGTGAACATCTTGGGGCAGGGTGCACTGGCCTAGTCTCCCTAAAAATGCTCCCGTTTAAATTAGTTCCTCTCACAGTGCTTCTTCTGCCTTCTTGCTCTTGCTAATTAGTCTGTGAATGGGGTCTGTCACCAGCATCCCAAAACCTACTTGCTTGTACAGGGTGCAAATCTGCACCCCGAGCCTGAGTCCACCCCTCCTACTGAACACAGCTGAGCTGGCAGGAAGGGAGCTTGCTCAGGCATGGCCACCCCACAGTCTCCACCACTCCTCACCACCACCAAACACACCAGTGTAGGCTCAGCCTGCACACTCACCTTCTTTATTCCAGGGAGCAGCCTCTGCCTATGGAGCAGCAGGCAGGCTGTCCCAGCAGCCCCTCCAACTCCTAAGGCCACCTCTACTTCTATAAAACCAGCTCCTTTCTCCAAGGTTTTCCTAAAAGAGAGGAGCAGAAGAGCAAAGAGGTGGAATTTTGGGTTAGGTTAACTCCATCCCTTCTGCCCGCAGGCAGGGCAAAGCTTTTACCCCAGAGCAGAGCTTTAGTCCCAGGTTTTGCAGGGCAGATCCTGGCAGTCCCTGCCCTGTGGAGTCTCTGCTCACTACATGCCTCAGGGTTAATTCCCGTTCTCCTTCTCCCCACCTTTCAGACCACACTGCACAACCTAGTCTTCCTCCAGGGCATGAAACTTTTCCAGGAGTTCAGGTTAAAAAGAACATCAAAGAAGGTTTTCTTTTGCGGGGTTTGTTTGCGTTTTTTCCAACAGAAAAAGCTCTCTCACAGCCTTTCACTGATGATGCTTATTCTAGCGTGGTCCACTCAGAATGTCAACGAAGGGCAAACCAGCAAAAGAAGATAAAAGTAAGACGCTGGGTCCAAGTGGCAGGTCCTGGGGAGCAGGAGGATCTCGCACAAGATGCCACACAGAGGTCAGCTCTTGATTAGAGGGAAGCCTGCCTTTGGCAACAACGTTCGAGATCGTCCTCGGGAGAAGTGATTTCAGCTCCTGGCTCTGACACAGGCCTCCTGCCTGACTTAGCCAACGCACTTAATCTTTCCCCCTTTCTCCAATGGGAGCAATGCTGCTTTTGCTCTGTCTTGTCTCTCTCTCTATATATATATATCTCAATTTTTTTTAGAGGAAGGGTAGGGTTAGGCATGTGCTTTCTGGGCTTTGCTGAACTATGGCTGTGATTTCCCAGATCTGCTGGGTAGGATCCTAATGTCTGCCTTGCTGGCAAACTCTAAATGGCCTTTCAGCCCAAGGAGGATCCCAGCTCTGCTTAGGGTTTTAAAACCAATTAATTATTAAAGACACAGCTGAGCTATTAGCACATCATTAATCAACATATCACAAATACAGCAGCTATTCTGGTATTTCAGGTCTCTCTCCAAGAGACTGTTCTAAGCGCCTACATTCTTGTGATGTGCTATGTGTTTTTGGATGCAGTTCTCTCCCACCTACCTCATGAAAAATCTTGATTTGTCAGATAAAGAAAATAAATTTTTATTACAAAGGAATTTATCTATATCAGGAAAGGATTTTTTCCAGCTCCAGAATAAGTTTCCTACTTAGGAAGAGCGCAGCACAGCATATGCACTGCTAATCTAAGGAGCAGCAGACTAAACTCTCATTAATGCATCTAATGAGACAGAGCAGCACTCTAAAGAAGGCTTTCCAGATGCCACAAAGGGTTGGGATCAACTAGAATCATTTTGGTTGGAAAAGACTTTCAAGATCACGGAGTCCAACCATTAAGCCATCAATGTCAGGTCACCACTAAACCATGTCCCTCAACACCACATCTTACTCTGCTTTTAAATACATCCAAGCATGGGAACTGTACCACTGCCCTGGGCAGCCTGGGCCAGGCCTTGACAACTCTTTCAGGGAAGAAATTGTTCCTCACGTCCAACTAAATCTTCCCTGGCACATCTCAAGATCCTTTTCTCTTGCCCTATTGCTGGTTCCCTGGGAGAAGAAACAGACCCCCACCTGGCTCCAACCTCCTTTCAGGGAGCTGTTAAGAGCGAGATCTCCCCTGAGCCTCCTTTTCTCCAGGTTCAACAACCCCAGGTCCCTCAGTCTCTCCTCACCAGACTTGTACTGTAGATCCATCACCAGCTTCATTGCCATTCTCTGGATATGCTCCAGACCCTCAATATCCTCCTGGAGTGAGGGTCCTAAAATGGAACCCAGGATTTGAGGTATGGCCTCCTCAGTACCCAGTACAGGGGAACAATCCCTGCCGTAGTCCTGCTGGCCACACCAGTGCTGATACAAGCCAGGATGCTGGTAGCCTTCTTGGTTCATCTTCGGCCAGCTGTTGACTAACACTCCCAGGTCCTTTTCCACAGGCCACTTCCCAGCCACTCTTCCCCAAGGTTGTAGTCTTGCAGGGCATTGTTTTGACCCACGTGCAGGACTCGGCCCTTGGCCTGGTTGAACCTCATCCCATTGGCCTTTGGCCATTGATCTGGCCTGGCCAGACCCCTCTACAGAACCTCTCTCAAGCAGATCAACACTCCCCCCCCAGCTCGGTATCATCTGTAAATTTACGAAGGGTGCATCGACCCCCTCATCCAGATCACTTGGGTATTGGCTCTTAGGAGTGCCACTCTCTACCCCCATCTTCATTTGGGAGAAAACCAAACTCTTCCAGGAGTATTTCTGAGATGTCTATTTATATATCATGATATATAAAACCTCTTCTGGAGACAAAACACCATTTGGTGATTAGCCTTGATTGTAACTGCAATCAAAGTGCTGTTGCCATTCCTCTCAGCCAGGCCTTGGGCAGCAAAGGAGAGCAATAGCAGCTGTGGGAAGGAGTTCAGCTGTCTCCTCAACCTCTTTTCCACAGCTGCTGCTCTGCTTTCAGAGAGCCAACCTGGCCCAGAGCAGCCACAGTGCAACCTGCATTTGGGGTGCCTGTTTCTCAGTTTTCCCCACCTGCCTATTGCATTTCTACTTTATGTTACATTTCAAGGAGGATGCCTGGAGCCTTAGCCCCAGTTTCTTTACCTCACCTAAGGGAAGGAAACATGAGGAGCTTCTGGACACTATCCTGGGTGACCCTGCTTTAGCATGGGGGTTGGACTACATGATGTCCAGAGGTCCCTTTAGACACCTACCATTATGTGTGATCTTGGTATAAGGTCACACTTAAGTAAATCCTGCATTTTTCTCTTTGGAAAGAAACCCTTGGCTCACTAGTTCTCAAGCAGTTCCTCTCCTTGCTTTTCAGCTTCCTCCTCCACTTCAGTGTCAAATATCTCACTGCTACTTTCAGCTGTGACCTAAAAAAAGAGAAGGAACTACATTCATTCATTTTGTATTCCTTTCCCTGCTCCTGAGCCAGCAGGCGAAGCTTTAGGAGCTGATATTTTTCCTTCCCCCTTCCCTCGTGCCCTGAAGCTTGCAATAAGCATTTGTCTCAGGATTTCATGCACTCAGCCCACGAGAGGCGCTTGGTCTCTTATGCTATGCATGAGATGCTGTCCAGGTCTGCACACTGTGGTTTCCCAAGGAGAGTGAAGCCAAAAAACTGCATCTCAGCTGCTGATAGGCAATTGGTTCCCATCAGCTTTCCAGCACCCATCCCCAGAGAGCAATTCAGGGCTTGAAAGCTGACGCCAAAAGCCAATGGCTTAAGGCAGACAGGAAATAAAACAGTTTCTGTTCAACAACGAGAACACTCCCGAGATGGGCTCAGAGGAGGAAGAGGAGGAGGGAAGGGTCTTTCCAAGACTCCACTGTGGAAAAGGAGGAACCCTTAGTGCTAACAGGCTGCCTTTTGTCTCCTTCCTCCTTTGATTTTTGCAGGTCCTTTTAATAGACAAGGAGGTAAGAGACAGGCAACAGAGCTGAAGGTTCTCTGCCAGTTTTACTGACCTCCTCTTTCTGTTCCCATCACCAGAATTCCAAGGAAATCCAGATTAGCACCTTTCCAACAGCACATACATTTATAACAGGACCCTTGAGAAACAATGCTTCTTCCAGCATAAAAATCATAGGTCAGCTGAAGAACAGTTGATTGTATTGACCAGGAGGGAGTAACAGCCCTTATTTCTGTTCACTGGCAATAGCTAAACCCTTTAAATGATATCAGATGGGCATGAGTCAACAACCTAGCCTGGAATAACATGCCGCTCAGACTGCCTATAAATAGATTTTACTTTCCTTCTTTCATATAAAACTAGCTGCTTCAACAGCTACACACAGCCAAGGGGTCTGCTGGGGACAGGCAGACACACGCCTGGAAAAAGGGGGTATTGAAGTAGCTGTATTCCCTCTAATCTCTTCCTGCCAGAGGGGCCACTAAAAAATACGGTAGCCACCGAGTTGCTTTAGCTCTCATTGTGACTGGGTGGTGCAGGAGCAGAGAACAGCAGTCAAAGTATTTGTGTATCCACCTCAGCTGAAAAAAGCTCCAAAGCAGATGATAATTAAGCCTTTAATATTTCCAATAGATTTCAAATACGGCTATTTTTACCACATCAACAAGCAGAGCCAGGAACACAAACTGCACACAGATAGGGAACAGCAGCTCTGTTCTGCCTGCTTGGACATCTGGAGATGGAGAACTTAAAATTTGGCTTTAATGGAGTTTTCACATCAACTTCAGTGCTTTGCCAGGTGATATTGAGGACACTGAGTTATTATAATCAGCTACAGAAAAATGCTGTATTACCTCTCTTGGAAGGGGTAAAACATCCATGAGACCTAGACAGGTTGGAGAGTTGGGCAGAGGGGAACCTCATGAAGTTCAACAAGGGCAAGTGTAGAGTCCTGCACCTGGGGAGGAATAACCCCCTGCACCAGTACGGGTGAGAGGTTGGCCTGCTGGAAAGCAGCTCTGCAGAGAAGGACCTGGGAGTCCTGGAGATTACAAGTTCACCATGAGCCAGCAATATGCCTTGATGGCCAAGAAGGCCAATGGTGTCCTGGGGCGCATCTGGAAGAGAATAGTCATCAGGTTGAGGGAGGTTCTCCTCTCTCTATTCTGACCTACTGAGGCCATGTCTGCAGTCTTGTGTCCAGTTCTGGGCTCCCCAGTACAAGACAGACAGGGAACTACTGGAAAGAGTCCAATGGAGGCTACAAAAATCCTGAGGGGGCTGAAGCATCTTTGTGCTGAGGAAATTCTGGGAGACCTGGGCCTGTTTAGTCAGGAGAAGACTGAAAGCAGGTATTATTAAAGCTAATCAATAGCTAAAGGGCAGGGATCAAGAGAATGGGGCCAGACTCTTTTAAGTGGTGCCTATTGACAGGACAAGGGGCAAGGGGCAGAAACTGGAATCCAGGAAGTTCCATCTGAACAGGAGGAAAAACTTCTTTCCTGTGAAGGTGCCAGAGCCTGGCCCAGGCCACCCAGAGAGGTTGGAGTCTCCTCTGGAGAGATTCCAAACGCACCTGGACAATGTGATCGTGAGCAAACTGCTCTGGGTGACCCTGATGGTGTAGGGGAGTTGGATAAGATGATCTCCAGAGGTCACTTCCAACCCCCACCACTTTGTGATGCTCTAGTTGGGACCCAAGGAGCAGGCCCCAGGAGTATTGAAATTGAAGTTCAGTCTTTTTCCAAAGATGTCTAATGGCCCTCTGGGCTAGCTAGGAGCAAGGAACTGATATAACACCATACCTCACTGGCTGTCATTCCTCAAGCAAATGGAGAAGACAACCATAGGCAGATGAGTGATCCTGGGGTGGATTCTACTGGGAGTCTAGACCACTGGTGAACAGTCCACTGAATGCTAAAACCACTAGTGACCTGAATTCTGCATCTCAGTCTGCAGTCCATCATCTTCTGTTCCAATTATTTATTTTATATCTGTTTTACAGGGCAAACAGAAGCAGGAACACTCAGGCAAGTTCACAGGAGCTGTCTACTTACACATTGCGTGCTGAAAGGAATAGTGAAAGTTTTTTGTTTATTTAGAGTCACTTGTTGGGATTTTCTGTCTTGTCTTTAAAGAGAATTCAGGATGGTGAATGCTGAAATCTTGGCTTCATCTGTGGGATTTTACAAAACTCCTGTTGTTGCTCTAACCCTGACCCAAAGAGATCGAGATCATTCTCTGCTTATTTCAAGAGAAGTGTTGGTCATAGCGTGAACGTTTTGGAAAAATCCTATCTTACATCTCACAGCTGCTAAGGGTTTATGAAAGGTCTATGCACGTCCCCTATTGCAGACCATATGTAAGAAATGAGATGGTTGGAAAAGATGTCCCAAAGAACCTGGAAATGATGATGAGGAGACTGAGACCATGCAATTAGGTTAGAAACTGCCCATTCCTCATCACACATTGAGAGCAATGATGGTCTAGCTCACACCACAGTGCACATCAGAAAACAGGAGGTGTCAAGGGCTTAACAGGATGCGACTTTGCAACATGCAACAGAATAATTCCCGTTGAGTGAAGCAGCAGCAATCAATCCGTGTGTCAAATACCGTATGTACTGGGGCAGGGTGACCAGCTCAGCTGGGAGTCTGAGTTCGGTGACCGAGTCATCTCTCTCTCAACCTGTTGAATGGGATCCAAAGGTTTTCTCACTTGGTTCGACAGAAATACACACAGAACAACTTTGATTGCAAGGCCAAATTCCTCCTATTGCAGCTCAGGCAGGGCCACGTTGCACCACAGAACATAAACTGGTTGCCATTCACCATCTGTCAGATATGGTCATACTTCTTTACATCTGTGCTTTTTCCCTGCCCACAGACTAAGTCTAAAAGGCATTTAAGAATTTTTCCATTAGTTACAAGATTTCAGCAAGTACCTGACCGAACTGCACGAAGGTGAGTGGCAGCTCAGTGAAATCTAACTCAAAGGGCTGTGCATATGCCCTACAATCAATTTGTGCATCCACAGCACATCTCAGCCTTCCATACAAGAAGTAGACTCATTGCTGCCAGTGAAGGTTTAGGTTGGTTATTATGAAAGATTTCTTCCCAGAAAGGGTTGCCAAGGCCTAGCCCAGGCTGCCCAGAGCAGTGGTGGAGTCGCCATCCCTGGAGGGGTTTCAGAGCCATGGAAGTGTGGTGCTGAACGACATGGCTTAGTGGTGACCTGGCAGTGCTGGGTTAATGGTTGGACTAGACAAGCTTAAAAGGTATTTTCCAATCAAAATTGTTCTATGATTCTATGTATATGCTGGGAAATCCCAGAACAAACAACATCTGCCCTAGGAATGGGAGGTCCCACACTGCTGGAGATCATCTGTTCCAGCACACAAACGATTACAAACAGCCAAGAAATCTCCAGAGAGGTGAAGTCGGCACAAAAATTCTCACTATTGTCAGCCCTAAGAAGAAAGCTGAAAGGAATGAGCATTGTCTACTCTCGCATAATAATGGAAGGTAGCATCGTTCAGATAGCGCATGTGCTCCCACCTTCACCAGGTTGTTCCCCCCTGCTATAGAATAGTCTCTCTCCTACAACTCAGTGCTATATTCTTATCCTCCACACTTAACTGCTACTTTCTGCTACATCCTTGATGCTAGGTGCTGGAGGTCCTTCAGTTACAAGTTCTAAGACTAAGGCCAGAGGGAAGAAACACCTCAAACAATTATTTTTCATCATACCTAGCTTTTGATTTTATTCTGAAATCCACAAAGGGCAAAGAATCTACTATTCAGTGAAAAGCAAAACACAAAAGAAAACTCAGTAGAAATGTTTTGTTTTACTCCAGAGCTAAATCTCCTTCCAGAATATTACAAACACACAATTACTTTGGAAGCTGATAACGCCTGAGATTCACAGATAATCACGGACCTAAACAAAGGCAAGGCAAAGTGTCTTTCTAGTACCTACTCAAAGGAGAAAAGCCTAAAGGGGAAGCAGGAGGCAGGCCTGGCTAAGGAGGAAGACAGACCTAGCTTTTGGGGCACAGAGTCTGCTGATGAGAGTTGATTTCTGACAAGGAAACTGTTTGTTTCTTTTGAGATCATAGCAACAGAACATCCCATCCATGGCAAGTAAGTAAATAATCATTTTTCCAACGAATAGCTCTCTCCAAATAATACAATTAATTTCTTCATAATGGAAAAAAAACTGCATGAACCTGCCAGGCCACTGTCCCCATCCAGCACATCTTCTCTTTTTTTCCAGAAGCATTTCCCAGCTGTAATTCCAAGGTGGTGAGTCCTCTCATCCAGACAGTTGAGAAGCCTGTTCGCAAGATAAGTAAATCACAGACAAGAAGGTGACCAGCTAGTCCTTAGAAACAATGTTTGCTTTCAGCTGCTTCCTCCAGACCATCCTTATGGCTGCTGCTGGGCACCAATTGGCCAGTTCCTGCCCTGGTCTCAGCTCAGGTAGAAGTCATTCTCCCACAGCAGCTCTGCAGGCAGCAGTTACCTTTGCTCTGGTCTCACCTGTTACAGTCCAAACTCACAAGCCTAGATTAAGACGGGATTTCAAGAGTCCAGGAATTTCTCCTCCAGTTGTTGGTTGGCTTCGGTTTCAAGTGCAAATCATTGGAAAACATCCCAGGTTACTTCCTATCTTGTAGCAAGGAATGCATTTCTACTCTTTGACCCTCTCTTTTCCCTGCAGAGCACAGCTGAAGAGAGTTACACCATTATATATCTGGATCACAAGACACTGAAACACTTCAAACCTGTATGCTACTTGAACACACAGCCTTCTCCAACACTACTAGCACTGTGGGGGAATGGGGAAATAATTGCTCCAGCAAAGTGTTTTGTCCTCCTAATTCACTCCTTCATTGATTGGCCATTTTAGTACTAGATCAAAAGAAATAAAAGGTGCTAGAGCATGTCCAGAGAAGGGCAATGAAGCTGGGGAAGGGTCCAGAGCACAAGTCTTGTGAGGAGCGGCTGAGGAACCTGCGGTTGTTCAGCCTGGAGAAAAGGAGGCTCAGGGGAGACCACCTTGTTCTCAACAACTCCATGAAAGGAGGTTAGAGCCAGGTGAAGGGTCTGTCTCTTCTCCCAAGGAACAAGCAATAACATGAAGAATTAGCCTCAAGTTGCGCCAGGGGAGGTTTAGGTTGAACATTAGGAACAATTTGTTCCCTGAAAGGGTTGTCAAGGCCTGGCCTGGCCCAGGCTGTCCAGGACAGTGGTGGAGTCTCCATCCCTGAAGGGGTTTCAGAACCTGGAGATGTAATGTTGAGGGACATGGTTTGATGGTGACCTGACAGTGCTGGATTAATGGTTGGACTAGACAATCTTAAAAAGTTTCTTTCAATCAAAATGATTCTAAAAGCAGAGACTAACACTAGACCCAAAGATAAGCCGGTGCTAACTGGCACCATTCCATGGCTATCAGTCTCTCTCTACTGATTTCTGAGGGTCTCACTCATTGTGCTGAATCCAGTGAATGGCGAGTGCATACAGGAAACATGAGGTGTCATCAGCTTTCCTGAGAAAACTTCCCAAGATGAATAATAATCACTATCAAAGGTCACACTCCTGTACATTTCAGTTCGTATGCCTTTTCTCCAGCTTCTTTTGGCCTTGAAAATAGAAAGAAACAAACATTATAACTATCACATTCTTTTTTCCTTGTGTCATTTCAAGTAATTTACTTCAAGGGCTTCTTTGGAATTATTTAGAGGTGTAATGTCCCATTACAGACTAAACTGCTGTGACCCAGCTATGTGGGAAAACTCAATGAAAGTCACATTAATCAGAAGCTTAATTGAACTCTTCTGCTTAGTCTGGAAATATACACTCTTTGGTGTATCTGTGATAGCTGAAAAACTCATAAGGCAGCTTATACTACATAGCAGTAAAAAAATTTGTAAGAACCTTGAGATAAATAGGCTCAAGCAGCTCTTAGGTTGAAAATTGCTGAAGGGTAGGAGAGAGTAAGGGGGAAATATCACATATACCAACCTTGAACTTCATCTTTCCCAAGCATCCACTCGTGGCCACAGCTGGAGACATGATGCTGGGATAATACTTTTTTTTTTTGCTAATTGGGCTGTCTTCTCGCTGGCTGCATTTTTTGCGGTTGTGGAAAGAGTTTAATGCATCTGTGGTCCTTAAAGACTCTCTGGCTGCCTACTTCTCTGGAGCGAAGGGTGCTATTAAACATAGCCTCCCACCAGATTCCAGTGACTAATCACAACCAGACCAGAGGCCCAAACCAGCCATGACTCAGATGCTGAGGACCTTCTGAGAGTAACAGTGCAGGAAGAGATAACATGCTGCTTCCCTGGCCTTGCAGAGGCAGTGGGAATGCTGAATAAGAACAGACCAAATAACAAGGCTGGTTCCTGAGCTGATAAAGAGGCACCTGCAGTAACTAGGGTTTGTCCAATGTTAATGCTGAGCTCTGACATGGCCAGAGCTGAAACCTACTGAAGGGGCTGAATATAAAGTGGTTTGGGTTGGAAGGGACCTTCAAGATTACCTAGTTCCAACCCCCATGCCATGGGCAGGGACACCTCCCACTAGACCAGATTGCTCAAAGCCCCAGCCAACCTGGTCTTGAACACTTCAAGGGATGGAGAACCCACAACTCCCCTGGGCAACCTGTGCTAGTGTCTCATCACCGTCAGAGCTAAGAACTGCTTCCTACTTTCTAATCTAGATCTATCCTCTTTCAGTTTGAAGCCATTACCCCTCATTCTATCACTAGAAGACCTTGTAAAAAGTCCCTCCTCAGTTTTCTTGGAGGCCCTCTTTAAGTACTGAAAGGCCACAATAAGGTCTCCCTTGAGCCTTCTCTTCTCCAGGCTGAACAACCCCAACTCTCTCAGCCTGGCCTCACAGCAGAGGGTGTCCATCCCCCAGATCATTGCTGTGGGCTCCTCTGGTCCTGCTCCAACAAGACCCTGTCTGCCCTGTGCTGCGGACTCCAGAGCTGGACTCAGCACTGCAGGGTGGGGGTTTCCCCAGAGCGGAGCAGAGGGACAGGATCCTCTCCTTCAATCTGCTGCCCACGCTGCTGGGGATGCAGCCCAGGATGTGGTTGGGGCCTTCTGGGGCTGCACTCACATCTTGTTGGCCCACATCCAGATTTTCACCCACCAGTACCCCCAAGTCTTTCTCCTCAGAACTGCTCTTTCTTTCTGCCTCCCTTTCTTCCTGGTCATCAACAAATAGTTTTGCTAAACAAGTAAGAGTCTGACAGTGAACTCAACAGATGCTAAATCTCTGCTTTCCTCTGGTGCTATCACCAGCTTCCCCCAAGTCATTCCAAGCTAAACAGATGAGGATTATTGTCTATTCATGATCCAGTTTTCCCATCCAAAAGCGGAGGATAACTGTTACAGCTTTTTGCTCCACAGGGGCCACTGAAGACGTAGCTATTAATACTTGGAGATGCGCAGATGTAAGAGTGGGATTGGCCCTTAGCCAAGAGTTACACAGTCAAAGGAAGATTTCAGTGGAGTTCAGAGACTCGGTGGTTTTAGACCTAAACAGAAGAAGAAACAAGATGGGCATTGGCAGTGACACATCAGCATAGCTTGATGTCATAGAAGAGACAACTCCCAGTGATGAAGTTTGTTCACTATTTTTGACAAATCTGAAATGCGTTTAGTCTGGAAGCCATTACTTTGCTTATTTGGATGCATTTGATGTTTGGCCACACACTGCAAATAGAGTCAACTGGCCCAATTCCAAGCAAGGAAAAGAGATCACAGCACCAGAACCAAAAGTGCATTACATAGGACTGAATAATATATCCACACTATAATTAAAATCCCACAATTCAAACTGTGGAGACGATGTTTTATGGTGGCTAGGACAACCATGATACATGTTCTCCATTTTCAAATGCTTCAACGTTTCAGGAGACATGGGAAAGCAGATGGTTTTAATAGTCTGAACCCTTAAATAAGCTTGTTCTTTCAAGCTAACTACATGCAGTCCAGAGTGAGACATGGCTGCAGGAATGGGTTAAAACATTCCCGCTGTCATTATTCCGGTGCAAAATGTTTATTCTGACCAAAATATATATTTTTCACATTAAGATGTATTTTTCACCAAAGCAGCCAGATTATCAATTAGATGAAACTAAAAAAATAAAAAATATCTACTTCCCTTTTTTTGTTTTGATTTGTTAAGTCTGAAGTATTTCAAATAACAGTTCTTAGGAAACTATATCTGGGGGAAAAAACTTACCTAAATCCTACATTCTTGACCAGTAATTTTCCCTCTTCACATATCTGACTAGAATACAAAGCTATGTTTCCCTATGGATATGTTTATCATTCAAACTTAACGGCACAGCTACTGCCCACTATGTCTCCATCCTTCTGCTGTCCTTCCTGGCACTTAGTCCATGGATACTGCTTAGCTGTGTACTCAGCGTGGTGTCACCTGAGGTGTCAGTCAGGCCTAGCCACAAGGAGAACCCATGGATCTCCTGTGTACCAACTTATATCTGTTTGAGAGGGTCTCTGTATGTACCCACTAACACAGAGGACTTTTCTTTGCACACAGACTGGAAGAAATAGTGAAGGACGACTTGAGGTGCTGGGGGATGAAAATCTGAACATGAGCCAACAATGTGCACTCACAGCCCAGAAGCCAATGGCAGCCTGGGCTGCACTCCCAGCAACATGGGCAGCAGGTCAAAGAAGGGGATTCTGCCCCTCAGCTCTGGTGAGACCACCCCTGCAATGCTGGGTCCAGCTCTGGAATCCTCAGCACAGGAGAGACAGGGACCTGTTGGAGCAGGGCCAGAGGAGGCCACAGCAATGATGCGAGGGCTGGACCCCCTCTGCTGTGAGGACAGGCTGAGAGAGTTGGGGTTGTTCAGCCTGAAGGAGAGAAGGCTCCAGGGAGACCTTATTATTGAAAGGTCCCTTCCAACCCAAACTAGTAGTACGATTCTGTGTTTTCTCTATGGCTACATTTAGGTTTCCTTTCTTTTCCAGCCTGCTATGGAGGGCTAGGACCTTTTCTGCCATGGCTGCATCCAAATCCTCAAAGACTGGTCTCCTTTCCTAGCAGTAGCCATGCTGGGCACATGCCACACCAGAGAGGCTCCTATGAATGCAATCTCAGCCACGCTCAGGAGGTGGGGTCTCCAGGCATTTCTAGGAGCTGCACAGCTTAGGTGACAGAGGACACTGGTGCTAAGTGCTGAAAAGACTATGCCTTGAATTAGTACGCACAAGGGCTCTACTGCGTTACAGAGATAGCAGGAAGGGAGCAATGAGAATTAACAGAGAGCAAATCCCATTTATTCCCTCCTTCACAGGTTCCTGCTAAGCTGTGCAGGGCTACACATGGGATAGGTGCTTCATGCATCAAGAACAGCAGCTCAGCTCCCCAGGTTCCCTAGACCAGAAGTTTTCATCCGGAGCAAACTGCAGTTGGATTGCACAGGCAGAGAGCAAGCAGCATGTGGCCCTCAGGGACAATCCGCATCGGATGTGAGCAAGACAGACATCGGCAAGGCAGACATCAGCAAGGCCTCTGCCTCCCAAACCTCACCAAAGATGCAATTGCACCACGTGAAATCCCTTTAAACACATTCCCTTGCTTTCCTCTGTAGTGACAGCAAGGAGGTAGGAACTGGCAGGGTCCCTGCTCCCAGCTGCACGCTCCTAATCCAGTAGAATTTTTTTCCATCCCGATTCCCGGAAACATTTGCAGTGCAAGAAGCCAAGCTTTCTACTGTTTCCAACTCCAAAGATGATGCTTCTGCATCATCCATTTCCTAGCAGCTGTTTGAGCTCATGACCAGTCAGACTAGAAGCAATATTGGAGAGCTGCAGGACCCTGACTCCCTTTTCTAGGTCCCTTGATGGACCACACAGACCATCTTCTCCATCCCAGGTACTTTGGCCTTGCCTTCTATTTTCTGCACACTGATCAATTCCCACCTTTCTCTTCTGGGTACCTCTTCTAGCCCTTGAGCATCTGCCAAACTGCTCTGAGTTTCTCAGCAAAGTCCTGGCTTCCCTGGAAAGCCCCAGTCAGCCTCCAGCTCAGAAGTTTGCTTCCCTCACTCAGCACACCAGTATGGGGGAACATCACCTCACCCTTGGACAGTCAGAACTACACAGCAAAACCTGCTCCTTTCTTCAGCGACAACATATGCTGTTGTAGGTAAACTGGGTGCTACTGTAAAGAAAAGTGTTTTTGAACTTGGTCCATCAGCCCTGCTTGCTTTCAAAATAGATGATGCACACCAGGAATGGAGTTTTATAACAGGGACAAGGGATGTAGAGTCACCTCGTAAATCGTGCTATGAGCGACTGGCCAAGTAGATGGAGGAGGGAGAAAGAGGAGATGGGAGAACCCTGAGGTCTCTTCTCTACACTGTCACTTGCTCAATTAAAGGATGCATTGAGAAATGGGCTCCTTTGTCAGGACTTTTCTACCTCTCTTTTGTTGTCATTTCCCATCTATTTAGCCATCTTTGAGCCAGGAGCTGAGTTCTAACAGGAACCAAGATCTACCATGAATTAAGAAAGCTGCTCTCCCAGCACTTCCCATAGCAAAGACAGCACAGAAGAGAGAACATAAGGTCCTCAGGCACTGATATATACAGCCCAGAGTACAAAGAGCTCTCTTGGGCATACAGACCAGGTGTGGCCAACCCATTGATGTTACATTCACTAGGAAATAGCACCAATTACTTTGGATAAGGAACTGGAGCTGCTGGAGAAGGCCACCCAGCACTGCCAGGAAGCAGGTGACCTTCCTGCAGCAAAGGCAAGCAACTGCTGGTCTCACTCACCATGTCAGCTTGGTGCTAGGTACAGCAAGGCCTTAATGTCTAGCAAGGAAAGCAAAGATGACATGAGAGGCAAACTCATGCCTATGTGATCCAAAACCCAGGAAAACAGATCAACTTTCCCCTCTCCCAGCTTCTCATCCACATTCGGTAAGTGAAACCGTAAGTGTCAAGTCATATTTTCCACCCTGTGAACATTCTCCCTCGCTAAACAAAACCAAATACTAATGGTAGGAACTCTTTTTCTCCATTCCCACACTCCTGAACTCCCAACTCCACAGCTCCTCATCAGGCCTGGCAGTAATTAGAGTAGACTGTGAAGTTCACTACATCTGTGCAAAGCAGCAGGGGTGTCCAGACACATGACACGAGCTGTTGCAAAACCTCCAGGTCCCAAAGAACTGACCCGTATGGTGCTGACTGCTTCTTCAGCCACTTCTTTTGGAGGAACAGTATGGTATTTAACTTCCCATGAAGCATACTAAAAAGAAAAATAAAAGCTTGCAAAGAGATAACCTCAAACTTTTTGAGAAGTGGATTATTTTGTTCGAAAGCGTTTCATTAATAATCCCCTTAATAACAGGTTTTATTTGTTTGTAAATGTTCCCTTTCACTCAGTCATTTGATGGCATCCTTGGCAGCCACAGCCCATAATTCTTCATAGCATGAAGGTCTGTTCGAAGCAGACCTAATTAAAGCAAGGGTTGTGGTTGAGGCTCTCGCATTTAGTTTGACGCACAAAAAAGAAATCAATTGTTAAAGGAACAGTATTCCTGATAGCATGGTAGCTCACCCTGAAAGATTAAGTCACCCATTTTGCAAAGTACTTACTCTAATCCTCCTGAAACCACTCTAGGAAATGTGTGTCATCTTCTGGAGTACTGAATTCAAACCCTGACCCAAAGACCTTTCTATCCATTCCCATCTGCACCCTTATTGTCTCTTCCTAAGCAAGAGAAGAACTATAGATTCATACAGGGAAGTAAATATTGCAGTACCTCTTTCAGAGGCAAAGAAACAGTAATAGAGCTGAATTCACAGTGATTACATGGGGAAAAAAAAACCCTGTTGTACACAGTCCTTCTGGGAATCATACCTGAAGCTCCTTGCATCATATTTCAGTTTGGACTGAAAGGAAAAGCACAGCTCTCTACCTGGATCCCACTGATCTCAGAGCAACCCACTGGAACTAGTGAACTGCATCTTATACATTAATCAGTTTGGTGTTTGGACTCTCTCTAGTTTTGCAAAGCCACAGTGGAAACTTCATGGTGGAAACAAGGTTGGAAGTTGTAGGACTTTGGACCAGTTCCTGAAGTCCCTCCTGTTCTCTTGGCTTTGCTGCCAAGGAGGTTTCTGGAGAACAGTGTCAGGATCTTCAATCTTCTCAGGAAAAATTTGAGTAGGAGGCCTGGCAAGCGAAGTTTTCACTCTCCCAGTGACTCATGAGGAAGTCGTACAAGGAATGTCTCCATTAGCAGACAAATGGGCTGGGCTCAGTGGCATCTCTAATGGTGACAGGATTTCTTTACTAACTGCCAGTTAGTTACTGGAACTGCCTCAGCATGGACCAAGATTGACTTTTAGTGCAGCACAGGAATACGGCAAGGGTTACTGCTTGGCATTACCCCTCCATGGGTTTCACTTCAGCCTCATGCAAATTAGATTCAGTCTGAACTGCAAAGAGCCTGTAAAAGTGCTGGGATTGTTGCTGCCTTAGTGAAAGCCAAAGCCTAGTCATGTTCCAACTTACGGGCATGGAAAAATCAGTGCATCCAAGGTGACTTCATGGAGAGGTGGTGCACATACGCCTGCTCGTGGCAGCAGTAAACTGGATATCAGAACTGAAGAGCTAATTAAACCTCTGCTGAGAGCAGTCTCTTCAGTTACAGTGACAGACAGAATCATAGAATCATTTCAGTTGAAAGAGACCGGTAAGATCATCAAGTCCAACCCTTAACCCAGCACTGCCAGGGCACCACTAAACCATGTCCCTCAACATCACATCTCCATGGCTTTAAAACCCCTTCCAGGGATGGTGACTCCAGCACTGCTCTAGGCAACCTCGGCCAGGTCTTGATAACCATTTCAGGGAACAAATGGTTCCTAATGTTCAACCTAAATCTCCCCTGGTGCAACTTGAAGCTGTTTCCCCTTGTCCTATGTCTTGTTCCTTGGGAGGAGACCAATCCCCACCTGGCTCCAACCTCCTGTTAGGGAGTTGAGAGTGAGGTCTCCTCTGAGCCTCCTTTTCTCCAGGCTGAATAGGTCCCTCAGCTGCTCCCAAACAGAAGAGAATAAAATTGAAAGATTAGAGAAAAAAACCACACAGAACTGCTATAGTTAGAAAAGACCTTTTGATCATCAGTATCTTTAAGATAAATGAACTGGTTAATTCAATTCCTACTTGGTGTTGCCTTTGTGCAACCATGATGTCAGATGAAAGCTGCTGGCAAGTGAAACAGAGGAGGATGCATCTCAGCTGAACAGCATATAGTGGCTGGGAAGGAGAACATGTACATTAACCACAACTGCGTGTGGCTCTCCTGTTTGTACAAGAGCAAATTCTTTCCCCTGCACGTAGTAGCCTTTCCAGAATCACAGTCCATGATATCACCCAGGAGGCACAGTGCCAGAAGTCTTCCCTGTGTCTGTGCTTTTAGCAAGCAGAGCCCCCAGAAGAAACGGATGGAATAAACGTGTCATGCTAAGTCACCGCAGGTGAAACCCTGGGTACATAAATGTCAGCAGTGATGTTCTCATCACTTCTGCAAGCCAGGATTTCACAAAGAGATTATCATATCACACTTGTCTAGGGACATCAGCACAAGGAAGACATGGACCAACCGGTCTAGAGGAGGCTACAAAAATGCTCCAAGGGCTGGAACCCCTCTGCTGTGAGGCCAGGCTGAAAGAAGTGGGATTGTTCAGCCTGGAGAAGAGAAGGCTCCAGGGAGATCTTCTTGTGGCCTTTCAGTACTTAAAGGGGCCTGTCAGAAAGATGGGGATGGACTTTTTAGCAGGGCCTGTTGAGGCAAGACAAGGATTCAAACCAAAAGACAGATTGAGACTAGATAGAAGGAAGAATTTTTTTGCACTAAGAGTGGTGAGATCTTGACCCAGGTTGCCCAGAGAGGTGATAGATGTGCCATCCCTGGAACCATTCCAGGTGAAGTTGGCCAGGGCTCTGAGCAACCTGCTCTGGTTGCAGATGTCCCTGCTCCCTGCAGGGGGGTTGGGATAGATGGTCTTGAAAGGTCCCTTCCAACCCAAACCGGTGTATGATTCTATGACGATTCTAATGCAGCCAGCCATAATCTCTCTCCAGTCACTCAGAGAAAGACTTGTTCTTTGGAGCAATTCCACTGAAGAAACCTATTCTAGGTGCTCCAAACTGCCCTAGCCAGGAACCTTCCCGACACTGGCCTTGAGTACCCTGGGTAGTTGAGGATGAATGATGGGAAAGTTTGTTCAGGTTCTGACAGTGTTCAAAGCACGGCAGCTATTTCTATGCTGTTCATAGCCAGAAATTGAAAAACAGGAGGATAACCATAAACACCGACCCTTCCTCGTGCTGTTCTCCAGTCTCGCACATAGTATCACACAGCTGGTCAGAACAACTGAGTGGGTCTTGAACTTCAAGTGCTCCCTAATTCAAACACACCTTGACGTGTCTTCTCCCTTCAAAATCCTCCTTTGAATAATGGTTGGTTTGAATGCAGGGAAGAGACTTGTTTAGGTGTGTAAGAATTATTTGGAAATATTTCACTAAAATTTTGGAGCAAAGATACCTCATTAAAAATGAAAATGTTCATAGGAAAGAATTATTCCAGATTGAGTCTTAGGCTTCAGACTTCTCAAGATGTTTCACTGCAACGTTTTTCAAGGGAAAAGTTCCAAGTTTAGAGTCTAAAGTGGCTTCACTTAAAACAATGGTTTTTTTCTTCCACTTCTTTTTTCCAAACTCAGTTGTTGAAGCTGAACTGAAAAGTAAGACATTTTTCATGTCCTCAACAGGTCCTATTACATTTTTCTCCTTTTTTATTAGAGATGTGATTTCTACCCCCTTGGATTCCAGACGGAAAAAAGTTACAACTCATCTTTTCTCACTCCTATTAAAAAAAACTCTTTCCGAGGCAGGCACAATGAAGAGAAAAATTAAACAAGTTTGTACTAGGTATGCTTGTGCCTCCCAGATAAATCCAGAGTACCTCCTCCTTTTTAATTCAAGTGTCTAATCTGCATGATGAAGAGCTGGCTGAGTCAACTCTTCAAAACCCAAGTAGCCCATCACATTAAAGCTGTGAGTAAAATAAAATGCCACTCTGTGGTTGAGAAAGTCAGAACCACATCCTGAAATTCTCTATGCCTCAGTCCTGAAAGAAAAATAAGCATCTTGACTCTTTCTGTTTTCTAATGCCAGATTTATTTCTAAAAGAAAGGCTCCTGATCCTCAGTGCCAGCGAAATTTGACAACGGTTTATCATTGAGAGAGGGAGAAGTAAGATTCAACCCAGCTACACGCAGGCACCAAGCTCCACTCCCAGTTTGCTCAAGCTCTTTACACGGTTGAGAGACAGAGACCACTGTAAGGCCACTCAGATGTTGATATAGCTGAGTCATTCCCTTTCTGTAACCTGAACACTCTGGAGACTGTTAGGGATGACCAGAAAAAAGTGACCTCCATTTTGGGGGCCAAGGCCAACTTTTTATTCATCAATCACTGGAAGGCCACGCTAAGCAGCAAGCTCACAGCAGCCGGCTCACTGCTGTGTTTTATTAACGGCCTAAATGTGAGCAGAAGTCCAAGGATGTTTCTAAGCCTGAAGTCTCAGTCAGAGCCAATGCAACTAAAATTTCCACGGAAAGCTTTAGCTTGAGGGAGGGGAGCAGGGTGGAGGGAATAGCATCAGTCACTCAGTGACCAACTCCTGCCTGGCATTGCCTCCTTAAAGCATGAGCCAGCTGCACTCACTTCTACCAGCCTTCAACATCATCAACCCAACTGAAGTGGCTCTATTCATATGTGAGCAATCCTTATTTTTAGCTCGCAGATTCAGCCTTCTTTGAGGACAAGATGTGCCTAGACGGATTTGGCCAGTTAATGTCCATCCATTTCTCTGGATATCCAAATACCAACTCAAAGTAGAGGACAGATATCCTTCTATTACATCTAGGAAGATTAACAGTAGGCAGACCATCCTCATTTCACAGAAATGGGGAAAAAACAAAAGGACTGTGACAAGAACACCACTCACCACACAGCAGAAAGGGCTATCAAGACCTGTATCTTTGTGATTCACGTTCAACAAGTGGGGATTTTTCCACCATTCCACACCAGCAAAGAAACTCACAATCTTTTCCTTTCCAGGCTCTGCTCACATCAAAAGATCTGAAGAGCTTCAAGTGTCACCTGACACTCACAACTAGGTCCTTCAAATGTTCTGTGCCAATAACATCACCACTATCTGCTTTTTCTCTTGCCAGTGAGCTGAAATAATTATGGAGAGAATATATGACTTGATGCTCCTTAATTTTTGAGGCTGAGCTTCTATCCCATGAAATACCACAGATTCAGACTGGTGGTGTGTTCTGTCACTGACCCTGTACCAGAAGATGCTTCACATCTGGCCCAGCAGAAGGGTTCAGACCCACCTTTGTAGCTTTGGGCTACCCCCAGATAGTAAGTCTCCACACATGTTTCTTTGACCTTGGGTCTTGTACTGCTGCCTCAAATCTCAGCGGTACAAACAGCATCCATCTCACCCCCTTCACTGCCCAAGGCGTCACAGAAGTTATCTGACTTGCTTACTGCCCACTATACCGTTTCACTTCTGAAGTCAGCTCTGTGCACACCAGGAACTACTTTCCTCAGACTTGTTCCGTCATTAAGAAACCTGGATTTCAACCATTTCCATCAGCAGCGTAAACACTGTATAATACATCACTGAGTAACAATCTTTCTAGCGTCTAAGTTCAGATAAATGGTTGAATGGTTCCTGTCTGGCATCATCACACATGAATCCTTAAATCAAGCCATTTTAGGGTGTCTCATGCCAGTCTGCACATGCCTTAAGGTGCTTAAAATAGCAATATATCCCTGTTACTACATAGATAAAGACCCAGAGGAAATATTTCTGGCTTGCTATCAAATATACATGCAACAAAAGATTTGCACAGTCCCTCTGAAAACTAACAGAGCTGAGACCACTTCACAAAGCATCCACTTAAATAGACACTGCTTCTTGTCAAGCTGCAAGATATTCCTACACCCAAATCAATGGGTAGCTCAGTCCTCTTTTTGCTGTCACCACACCACCACAGTGGGAGGTGAAGTCTGGCTAACCTGAGTTAAGTTCCAGCTGCCCAAAATTCCAAGTTCGAAAGGAATTCTGCCTTTATATGCTTACAGTCTCTCAGCCACACCCTTCTTCAACAATGCCCCTTCTTCAGTGATGCCCAGTGACAGGAAGCTTTACATGTGGTGAGAACAAGCTCTCACCACTGCAGCCATGCTGGTGGTAGGCTCCTGCATACGGAAAGAGGGTAGCCTTCACAAAACAGTCAGGGTAGGACAGGACCTCTGGAGATCATCTTGTCCAACACCCCTGCTCCAGCAGGGCCACCCAGAGCAGGTTGCCCAGGTTCACATTGACCTGTTGGGTCAGCTGGTGATGGCAGCTGACAGCAGGAACAGAAGTCATTAAGGTAACTTCAATGTCTGAGTGCAGGCACACACCTAATAATTGCTTCAGGTGAGGTATTAGTCTTCAGAGAAGCCTCAGAGCCTCTCATCTGACAGCCTACGGAACATCTGGAAAAGATTCTGGAGTAAAGGTGGTATCTGATGTGAGTAAGGGTGAAAGCATGTTGGCTGGGAATTAGTGGGTATGCAAAGGTGTAGGAGTAGTGATTCACCACACACTTCCCTTCCCCAGCAGATCCCCACCTTGTAAATAGCAAACAGTTGGCACTCGGGAGCAGTAACTCAGTGGTGAGGCGTTTGGCAGAAGCATCTCTGGAGCAAGTGCCAAGGCTTGAGCTGCGTGTCAGCCAGAGCGTCTCCTCAGAGCAACTCTGATGGAGCATCACCAGGAACAAAATGTTTCCTGAAACTACCGCAAAGGAAGATAGAAAAAAAATCATCAAGTCCTTGATCCAAGAGGGTGTAAAATGCAGAAGGATCATGCATTCTCTCCAGTTGCAAATAAAATCCCCCATACGGACACAGCGAATGGTCCCAAGGCCGGCAGCTGGGCCTGAGAGATCACAAACCATTAGAAAACTAGAGATCCAATGGAGCCTCAGCAGCACAGGATTTATCTCTCCCCGATATCACAGCCTAGGTGCCCTCAGCATAAGACTGGAAACCATCTTTCCCAAGCACACTGGTGCTTGTCCTGACCTCAGTTCTCCTGCTAGTGGGGGATGCTCCATGTGCTCCACATAGAGCCTGAATTTTAAACACTGGAAAGCTCGTGGTAGGACCATCCCACCTCCCTGAACTTCAGTCCAGGTTCTTTCCTCCTGTGTAGACAACTTGAGGATGAGCACATCAATATTTTAATCAGACTGCAATATTCAGCACCACTGAATGTTTTATATATATAGTTCCCTCTGCCACTGAACTGGCAGAGGGAACTATAAACCAACAACACCTCACACTATCGACACTGTCAACTTTCACAATACCTAGTATTTTATTCAAGATGCTGCTCTGGCAGTCATCTCGTTTTGTGTGGAAAAAAAATAGTTCAGCGGTTAAAGTTTAGGAAGGTCTTGAGACCAGGAACTAAAAAGTCTGAAAGATTTATAAACAGAAGATGCAGAAAAATGGAATTTCGCTTCCATTTTTCAGTCTTTGAGGTTTTGACTCATGGTTTCTAAATCACTAGGGACCAAAAATACTTAAGATCTTGTCCGATTAGAGAAGTATCAAAGACAATGTCGAAGTATCAGGAGTCAGCTTTAACTGGTCCCAAAGGGAAACCTCAAGATTAGAAAGAAAAAATTAGTTCATTATTAATTGAGGGAATTATCCCATTAAACACTAGTTACTGTGTAGAGCACATCATAAGGTGGCAAAACGACGCAGTTTGAACTGGGAACAGGATGTGATATACATTACTGAGAACAACTTGAAATGTAGCCAGTTATCAGAATCAGACTGGGTTGGAATGGACCTCTAAAGGTCATCTAGTCCAAGCCCCCTGCACTGAGCAGGGACATCTGCAACTAGAGCAGGTTGCTCAGAGCCCCATCCAATCTCACCTGGTACATTTCCAGGGATGGGGCTTCTACCACCTCTCTGGGCGATCTGGACCAGGGTCCTTACCACCCTCACTGTAAAGAATTTCTTCCTTTTATCTCATCTAAATATTCCTCTTAGTTTAAAGCCATCATCCCTTGTCCTGTCACAACAGGTCCCACTAAAAAGTCTGTCCTCATCTTGCTGACAGGCTGTCTTGAAGTACTGAAAGGCCACAATAAGATGTCCCCGGAGCAGAGGGGTTCCAGCCCTCGCATCATTGCTGTGGCCTCCTCTGGCACCACTCCAACAGGTCCCTGTCTCTCCTGTGCTGAGGACTCCAGAGCTGGACCCAGCACTGCAGCGGGGGTGTGTCTCACCAGAGCTGAGGGGCAGAATCCCCTTCTTTGACCTGCTGCCCATGTTGCTGGGGGTGCAGCTCAGGATGCCATTGGCTTTTGGGCTGTGAGCAGACATTGCCAGCTCATGTCCAGCTTTTCACCCACTAGCACTCCTAAGTCTTTCTCCACAGAGCTGCTCTCGATCCCGTCACTCCCTAGCCTGTATTGATACCAGGGGTTATCCCAACCCAGCTGCAGGACTTCGGACTTGGCCTTGTTGAACCTCAAGAGGTACACACAGGCCCACTTCTCAAGTCTGTCCAGGTCCCTCTGGATGGACCCCATCCCTCAAGTGTGTCAACCGCACCCCTCAGCTTGGTGTCATCTGCAAACTTGATGAGAGTGCCCTCAATCCCACTATGTCATTGGTGAAGAAATTAGTACAGTCCTGAAAGTCTAGTCCACTACAGACAAGTCGTAAGTGCAATGGTCTCCTGCTTGCCTTTGGAAGGAAGTATGTATCCACCTCTCTATAAAGAAACAAGATTTTTGCAAAACAAGAATTCCCATCGATGCACAAATGCTATGTTCCATCCTCCTGAACCACTGGCAAAAGGAATAACATTCCATGCCCAAATTAACATCTCCCCTACTGCTCACTCTTACAGCCCAGCACACAAATGGGAAAGCCCTGGACTCAGTCCAAACCAGAACCCACAGATTTATCTGTGGAAATTACAGCTCCCATCACCATGAAATTATCTGGGAACCAATTAATCTTCAGTGTACTTTACTCCTGCAAGGCTGTCCATTGTACAGTGTGAAGTCAGGCTTCACAGAAGACCGATCTAAGAAAGAGGAATGATTCCGCCCTCTCCTAAGCCGTGAAGCTCTGAACCACCAAGGTAACCTTCCTTCTTAGTACGCTGGCAAAACAAGCACAAGAGCAATGACAAATGTGTCCTGAGCACAGGGCACTCCTGTGGCCGGCACCGCTCAGTCAAAATATTACTAACCCAAGTGTACTGAGCAACCACAAGCCCTTGTCAGTATTGATTCATGGGTGGGCAAGTACCAGAGGAAGCATTCGTCTCCATCTATGCAGGGTGAAAACAGCAACAACAACAAAAATGTCATAAGAGCAGGGAAGACCAAACAGGAGTAAAAGTGCTTGGGTTATTAATGGCATCTATTTTTTGCCTCCATATGTAGTTCAGCTGCTAAAATCCAAAGGAAGATGTCAGAAAAACACCCCCACAAAATTTTAGCCACTGTCCTCTTCTCTCAACTGCTAACAAAAGGTTTCCCTGAATAATATGCTGTTTATGTATAAAATAGAGTTTAAATGCCATTATGACCATTGCTGGAGAAAAATACAGCAGATTGATCTAAATGAAGCGTCCTAGGGAATTTGAGGCTGGTTGAGAGACTCCACAGAGTATGAAAGTGGACCTCTCCCTTCTCCTCCTCTTGCACTTAGCGAGTCCATGTGACCTGAGAGACCTCCAAGATGCAAACTCCTCTTCCACCTGATATAAACTTGGAACTTCAAGTTGGATCTTGTGTGTCCCTAGAAGGGCTGCTCACATGTCTGATGCTCTGGTCTGGGCCTCTTTCTACAGCCCCTGGTCCTATAGAATATAAAAATCCATAAATAGCTATCAGAACAAGATTTGGAAGCTCACAGGCCCCAGGATCACATTCAACTAGTAGGTTAAAAAGAGCAGTGGCATCTTCTTTCATGAATTATAGGCTTTTTTAGCTGAATCTACTCTTAACATGGGTAAGTGAGCCAAATTCTGCCTGTAACAGTTAAAANGGTCCTATAGAATATAAAAATCCATAAATAGCTATCAGAACAAGATTTGGAAGCTCACAGGCCCCAGGATCACATTCAACTAGTAGGTTAAAAAAAGCAGTGGCATCTTTCATGAATTACAGACTTTTTTAGCTGAATCTACTCCTAACGTGGATAAGTGAGCCATTTTAACTGTTACAGGCAGAATTTATTTCAGTTCATTTACCATACAACACCTCACCAGTCATTTACACTACCTGCTCCTCGTGACCAACAGCTCCTCAGTGACAAGCCAGTTGACTGTTTATTGGTTCCTAATGCAAACATAAATGGGACCATTAAAATAAATCCCTTTGCCCTGCTCTGTTTCCTCTGCTGTTCTTACCCCACAAGCTCGTCAGTGAATTCAGAGTACCAGTGAAATTGCTAAGAAATGGGCCTAGTAAGACTGCCACAGTCATGAGCAACCAGCATTAGGGGTAGAAGGTTTCACCATCTCTCTTATGAAGTCACTGGGTAGATGCCTCACAGTAGACTGGCCTTGCAAGGTTATCAATCGCTCTTCCAATGAAGGGGCAGAGCTTACCACTGCTTCAGAGGTGAAGCAGATTATGCACCCAGAGCCAAAGACCACACACTAATGGATTTTTCCACATGCTGAAACCCAGCAGTTTGAAGGAGCTGTGAGGGGTCCCAGAAATAGAAAGCTTCATTACCTGTCTTGGAAAACCTTGCTCTGTGCTTTACTTGTTCGGGAGGACACTTGAGGTCATGAATGAAAAACAACAGTGCAGATTTCTGTTCCATTCTGTGAGGAAAGAAACAGCACACTTAAAAGCAGACTTATGACTAGGGTATCACACGATCCCTGTGACAGTCCTACCAGGGCAGAGCACTTCCCACGGGGTAAGGTGTACAGAATATATTCAGTCTGACCCTTGGCTATCACAAAACTACTCCTACATGTGTCTCCAAGTTCGAGGATGCCTCATGTTTTAAGTGGGTTGAAGTTTTAAGCGGTAGCAGATGTTGGCAGTACGCTCTAGACCTTTGTTTCATGGATTCCCAGATAACTGCTGCTTTTGTGCTAACCCTTCCCTAGCAATAACAATAATTAAGTGCCATTTATATAAGGTCTTTCATTCAACAGTCCCAAAGCGCTCAATAAATTTAACAAACCATTAATACTCAACAGATGGATCACTTAATTTTTAAAGAGGCTGCGGACATCCCAAGTAATCCTTCACCTTCCCACAAACGGTAGGTACCATAATTACCTTCAGTTTTCAGGAGCAGGGTGAGGGAACGCCAGAGGCCATAGTGCACTCTGCTAATAACAAAGGGATTTAAACAGAGTTCCTGGCTCTTAACACTGTTCCCATCACGAGCAGGAAACCACCCTGCCTCCAGAAATTCACACGCACTGATAACTTCAGCATTTTATCCGGAACACTGAACTGAAAAGCAAGGATGCATTCCCAGAGTACATGAAAAAACACACTGGTTGAAGTGACTCAAGTCCAACCAATCCAACAACGGGGTTTTTTTTTTCCCCACTAGCAAAACTTAAACTAGAAGATAATTTAGTGGCCCAAGAAAGACACTGCAGAACAATCCAATGAATCCCAGATTAGAGATTTATCCAATTATCCAAGATTATAGTTACAAAATGACTGCAATCTTGTTTGTATGTGATACTGGAAGGTAGAACAGCAGAAGTTGCCCTAAGCACTCACAGCACAGGAGACAGAGCTTGGCAGAATCAGTCTTGCCCAACAGCAGTGTCATCCTCACATCACCTAGATTCCATTCCCACTAGCTCACAATACATCCAAATGACACATGCAACCTGCTCTGGGTGACCCTGCTTTAGCAGGGGGTTGGATGAGATGATCTCCAGAGGTCCTTCCAACCCCTATCATGCTTGGGATTCTGTGATCTCAGTTCATCATTCCAAGAAGTATTTTTGTCTAAGATGTACCTGTTTATGAAGAAAACTGCAGAGATCAAAGACCCCTTTGCAAGCACTTCATAACTGATCATGCAATGAAACCTGGTACTTAACTATTACACCTTAAACCACACCCAGTGAGAATACCCACAACCCCTCCTAAGCTTCTCTGCCTCTAGCTATCTGATCTACTTCTGTTTATCTGTTACTCTGTACTGGAAACAAGAATTGGAAGTGGGAACCATGGCTATTAGAAATGCTTCCTTCTCTAGTTTCTACCAAGCATACCTTGGACAACCGAGAAGCAATGCAACCAGCTGAAAGCACAACCTAATGGAGATGTTGCCAAGCTCTTCTCAGCTGAATTAAAATAACAGCAAGTAAGTAGTAACGTGGATCAGATTTAGAAAGTCACAAGACTTGTGCTTGGCCCTGACTGGGGGTGAGGGAGAAGGCCCATCCAAGGTGCCGCCCAATTCTTTTCAGCTGAAATAAGTTGAATTCCTACCAAGGGGAGCCAGGTTTCATAACCTATAACAGGGAAAGCGTTCACTGGACAGAGATTGTGTGAATATGTGAGAGGCTAGACTGAGGCCCGTTTTTTTCATCATGCAGAAATGTAGCAGCTTTTTATTTTGTTTTATGACTCAGTGTTCCCAATGGAAAGAGTACTCGCATCATGGGTTTGGCACCATGCACCACTCCACTTCCTACCAGCCCCAGCCTGCAAGGAATCCAACACAGCTATTTCATTAACCTCTTCAAGGAGGGGTTTTAGACCTGCGATGGTCTCCGGGAACAGGAGGGGTGCAAGGCAGAGATGTGTCAGAGGAAGACTGCTCTCTACTTGTAGTCCATGCAGCAGAAACCACCACTGAAAAGAAAATAAATGAGCCCAAGAGGTAGTCAGGGGAAACTAGAGAAATGTCTCCTCCCGGTATGAGTCAACACAACTCCAAAACAGTTGAAAGAGCTAGTCTGGTTTGCATGGGGTAAAAATTGTCCACCATAACCTATTACAGCTCTTCTCCCCACTGGTTCGTTCCTGAGCGTGCTGCTGGGCTACGCAGACACAGGGATGCCACAGGCAATCAGACAAACTCAGCACACAGCCTACAGCCTGCTCTCGCCTTGAACAGAAGTACGACCTAGAGCTTTACACAGGTTGCTTTTCATGTTTCTTTGTGTGTGGCAAACACGGCAAAGTATTCCTGAGCCGCTGAACTGTGAGGGTTTCTATTTGGTCCACAACATGCACTTGGGAGAATTGTAAAACTGCAAAGATCCTCCTGTAGTTGTTAAACATAAATAAATAAAAGGCAACAGCTCTAGATTGATTCCCAATCTTGCTGCAAGACTGAGTTACAGAATCCTGTTAAGATATTTTTGGGATCGTATTATCTTACCTTCTTTCCAATTCTAAATTCATTTCCCAGGATCTTTCGACTAAATCCATCTCACCCATCATCTCAGGTGCATCCTTGTGGTGGTTACGATTCTCCCCCACTCACAGGTCACTCAATACAGGGTGTCACATCACAATCCGTTGGAAAGTCAGGTACAGATCTAAGAGGCAGTGTAAGAGGCATTAAGGCAGCCTCTTCACATACCTGGCTCCTGCTTCCCCTCTTCTTTGGGGACAATAATAGCAATTACCTCCTGCAGCGTTGCAACATCCCCTTGATGCCACTGGCTCCTACCTCCTCTCCTTATTGCCTGGAAATGAGAAGGATCATCAGTCAACCTTCTGACAGCCTGGCACACTGGAACTTGGATCAATTTTAACTATAGGCTGGCCTCTTCTATCCACCTCTCTACGTGTTTGATTCTATACTGGGTATCTACATATTTCACTGGATCCAAGCATTTCTGTCCATCTGTTTTGGGTTCATACATACGTTGATTTAGGATACCCTGAAGTAAGTTAGCATGAATCTTGTCATTCTCAAATCTGTAAATAAGTCATTTTGTTACAACATACTTAATCACTTGTTAAGCTTTAAATTGGTTAACCATTAAATGCGGCTAAAATTCAACCTCTTGATTTATCTCACGCTATTAAAAAATTTTGAATTGTTACTAAATCAAAGCCATGTCAAACATTCATCCACGACAATCCTTCCATAAGGTCCAGAGCAACTAGGCACAAAAATGTGCCACGTCACATTAAAAGGGTAGGGAGAAGGGAAATGTGGGGGAAGTGTTCTAAAATACGGGATTGCTTAACATCACCTGCCTCTTCTTCCTCCAATCATACTTAAGTTGTGAATATACTACTAAGTGTCACAGCTTATCCCCAAAATCCCAATCTCTTTGCTTTTGTCTGCAATTATTACATTTTAGGAGTTTCAGTTAATTTGGGCTCCCTTCATAAGCAGTAATTCCAGGCTAAAAATACTAAAACATAATGCTTTAAATACAATGCCTTGAGTTCTCCCCAGTTACTCCTCCTACTGACTAGTTTCGCTACTGTAGCGCTGACCACTACAACACACACCACCACAAATGTCAGTGGCAACGGATGGTATCAGCTCCACCAGCAAGCGCAGGAGAACACAAAGTGCTAAAAAACCATTAGATTTCCAGCACACATGTTGAAGGACAGAGCAGCACATTAAACTATTATAAATGCTACAGGGACAGGAAGCTCAGAGTTGTTTAGTGTTTGCTGACTCCATCTGTGACATACCAGGAGAGTCCTCCAGCTCCTCTGAGCAGGAGGACTTCTCTTGGAGTCAAGAGCTTCTGTTATTTTCAAGTCACCCCTCCCAACAACAACAGGGAAGAAAAGTGGTCTTATGATGTGCTGTTAAATTGATCAGCCTCTAGATATACAATATTTCCAGAGTTCAGCCTTCCCCAGTTAAATTTGCAGTGCCTTTAGCTGAGTAATTTACTCAGTAGAACTTAAGTTCTGTACTAGGTGCTTAAAACCAGCATGAGATTTAGAGGCAAAGAGACCAGCACGGCCATCTCCCTCATTATTGAGAAGGAGAAAAGTCTGAATCAAAGGTTAAACATGTCCATATCTGTTTATTTTTCCTTCCCCCTTTCCCTCTGTTGCTTTCTGTATTTTAAGCAGGCTTGTTCTCAGCAGCTTCCAAGCAATCAGAGTCTGAAGAGTTCCTTACCCTAGTTCTTCTGCCATCTGGCCAGATGTGTTCTCTACAGCTTGACTTAGACTTGAGGTGGGATCCTTGTCCTCTCGGAAGTCAGTGGGACATTTCCCCTGGGCATCAGTGGGAACAAGGCTCCATCTTTTGTCTTACAAGCTCTCAAAGATGTATTTTTCCTACTATCTGGTTGGGTCTCAAAATATAAATGACCAACTCTACTCCCAATTCCTATTCTCTTCCCCAAGAGAGGGGCAGAATAAAGACCATCTATCACAAGTATCATAGTATAAGTAAATACAGGATTGTTTTTCTAGAGTGTTAATGGTGGATACCCAAATAGCTAAATACATATTCCTTAATTCCTCTCTAGGAATAGGGTTTGGTTTCTATTCATGCATAAATCAGGACACTGCCCACGACACAACCTTGGCTCTGTGAATCCATTTCTAATTAAACAAAGGGTTTGAGCTAAGGTTTCTTGACTTTTGTTTATAGTAGCCTAGATCACTGTAAAAGAGTCTGGAGTAGGTCCATGCTTCTAACAGGACATCTTACAAAAGTCTGGGAACTCTTTAACAACAGGAAAAGTGACAAGGCTTCAGAATGACTCACTGACAATATTTGCAGAGACATTGGAAGAAACTGAGTAACAGACTAATCACTTGAATGTACTTTCCCACTCCTTTGCAGATTCCCAGTCGCTCTGCTTCACTTTCTGAAGACTGAAGCATACAGAGAAGTGTGCTTCTCTGCCTGCAGACAGGCTGCACTGACTAGTGCCACTGTCAGTCGTTTTCTTTATCAAGGGTGTACTACGTAATCAAAGCAACCCTGGATCACTGGGAGAGGTGGGGAATGCCCACCCCTCTGGTACAGGCATTGCATTTCCTTCCAGGAAAGGCACTGGAGTACACTTGGGGTCATGACTTTCAAAGGCGGCCGCCTTCTTCAAATTCTGTTGAACAAAACCCACAAACATCTACAGCACAAGTCTTGTGAGGAGCAGCTGAGAGAACTGTAGTTGTTCAGCCTGGAGAAAAGGAGGTTCATGAGAGATCTTTTCACTCTCAACTACTGCCTGAAAGGAGGCTGGAGCCAGGTGGGCATTGGTCTCTTCTCCCAAGGAACAAGCAAGAAGACAAGAGGAAACAGCTTCAAGTTGGGCTGGGCCAGGAGAGGTTTAGATTGGACATGAGGAAAAATGACTTCCCCACAAGGGCTGTCAAGGCCTGGCCCAGGCTGCCCAGGGCAGTGCTGGAGTCACCATCCCTGGAGCAGTTTAAAAGCCATGTAGATGTCATGCTGAGGGACATGGTTTAGAGGTGATCTGGCAGGGCTGGGTTAATGGTTGGATATGATGATCTTAAAGGTCTCTTCCAGTCAAAATGATCTTGCTGTTCTATGATCCCTTGCTATCTGGAGGGCACTCCCACCATAACTGTGTCATTCTGCCCTCAAGACAGAGGCACAACCACCTATGGAGCAGATGAAGAGCAGAACAGTGGAGCCAGATGCAGGAGCCACCTACTCAGAGTATATTGTTTGAGATCTATGTATCATGCAGCTACCCTCTAGTGCAACAGAAGCATCTGGCAGCTTTGCATATATTACCACTTCGTGGCACACTAGTTAAAGCTTACAGGTGAATGCAGGAACAGAGAAAGGATGTTTTTCAGTGCTGTTGGACACAGAACCAGACACAAATGCACAGACATGTACATTATTAGCTGGTCTTAGAGACCCTCTCTGGGGATGCTGCTGTCAGGGAAACACTTTGCCTCCAAACGAATTCGTTAGACATGCTACACCTACTGTGGCTTTCCCCACCTTCCTCTCAGATCAGCTACTGCAGGTTCCTACAGCCACATATTCTCAGTGCTGGCTATGGAACACAAATCTAAAGCAAATTGGAAATTTTCTAATTGGCTTTTCTTGAGACTGTTAGAACATTTTTGCAAATGCTACAGTTTTTTTTCCTAGTGAAGAATCACTTGTGGTTTCATTAAAAGCTCTTCAGATACAAACATGTCTGAAAACTGGCTAAGTGCAAGTTACAGTAAGAATTTTCTAAAATGGAATAAAACGCTCAGCTTGACCAGAGTCCCATATCCTTCTGAACTTGTCAGCTCTGGAACAGCATCTCAGTGGGATCATCCCACTCACTCTATTTTTTTTTTAATTCCTAAAGCAAAGCAGTGAGGTTGCTTACAAAAACAGAAAGAGCATTGTGGCAACAATTTATACCCTTCTATGGAAGGAAAAAACACAGGGAAATTATTAATTTCCCAGTGGGCTAAACCAAGTGTTGAGAATCTGATCATCTCTCACTTCTAATGACAAAGAAATGTCAACAGTGAAACTTAGTTTCAGAGTCAATATTAGCTGCTTTCAGCAGCTGGACAAAAAAATTCATTTTGTTTGCCACAGCGGAGCTCACATTTTGAAGTGTTAATTAGTTCTACTAAACTCTACATTGTTAAAACCCCACATCATGATCCAAATCAAGTGGCAAGTCAGAAGACTTGTAACTGACTACAGTGGGAACTGGATGAAACTCTGAAGAGATAAACTGCACGGGAAATGGTTTTTAGAGAGCCCTCTTGCCCTCAAGGCGAGACAGTCCTAGGAAACTACAGAAACACATTGTTTTTTCAGCCTTTTACCGAGGCCAAAAAGTTTTAAAGCAAACATGGATCTAAGACAGCAAAGGAAAACAACTTCCATTCCTCCCCCAGACATTAGCTCAGTTGAAAGAGCCTACTGCCTTTTTGCTATCACTGCAGAGGATTTCCAGCTAACAGCACAGGAAAAATGAAAGCTTGTATTTCGCAGCACACCTGTCAATGAAATCCCTCATGCTCTGTGTGAATCAGCTATTCACAAAAAAAACCAAACGGGTTTCAAACCTCTCAGAACATCTCTGCACTTGAATTACATTGTGGGGAATTAAGAAAAACTGAAAGGCTTCTAAACTTACAAGAAAAAGGACAGTTTCCATCAACATAGTGACAACAAAATTTTCAAGGCAGTATTAAGGGATCTCTCAAAACAGGAGCAAAAATGTATATAACATTCTCCCAGGAGCCTGCCTTCCTATCTGAACAGAACAGAGAGAATCTGAGCAAACGATGTTTCCCTCTAAGCCAGAGAGGAAAAAAGCTCTGCATACAACCAGGCTGCTCTGAATGTAGCCAAGCTAGGTCTTGTTTCTATAAATTCACTGCATTCCCAGAACCACACTAGAATCCCCTGATTTGCTGTTCAGTCTTTTTTCTTCTCGACAGCATCTTTTCACTTCTCATTCAAGGCCAGATCTCCCACCTTGTTTCCTTAAGCTGGGCATGGTTTTCTTTGACATCAACACCTCTTTGCGCAGTGTGAACGCTGAAGTTGTAGGATGGATGAGGAATCAGAAAGATCTGGCTGCCCCTAAGATTTCTCACAGGGAAGAGGAAATCAAGTCCTCACAGTGAAGTCCCCATCATCCAGCTGAGGTTTCAGAACTGACTTCTTGCCTAGACAAATATCTGGGTACCTGTTCTCCACTGAGCTGAACATAACTACTCCAAAAATGGGCTGATGAGGGAACAGGCAGAATTTTCAATGAGACCATAGGCTAAATTCACTCCCTCCCTGTCCCTGAGCATACAGACTCTTGGCATGCTTCTCTTTTCAGGTTCATCAACTGTACCATGACTTTTCTCCTTTAGCAATATCCAGATGGAAACAATGAACTCTATCACCATTAAAATTCTTCTTCTGATTCTAATCTTGCTACCTTGGCTCTTTTACATTGGAGCTGCTTCACAAAAAGTCTTGTCAGCTTGCAACTCCCACCCATGCTTTTTCCTCACATCCTTCTATTCATGTCTGCACATCCAGGAACTAACCAGATTAGAAAAGGGTCTGCGCGGTGCTTATTCTCTCATCATTATCACCCAGGACATTCTGTCAGGAATTAGTCGGAAAAGGGGACACCACTGCTCCCTGACAGCTTGTCTTCACAGATATTTAGCAGAAAAGATTTGGGTCGCTGACAGCAATCCTCTCAGTCCACACACACACAACAAAAAAAAAAAAAAAAAAAAAAANAAAAAAAAAAAAAAAAAAAAATCACTGCTTGTGTGACAGAGGGCCACCACCAAACCTTCTCCTATGTCCTGCTTGCATATCAAGCAGGAATAAGCTTTAGACTTGATGGCAAAAATATGGAGTCTTAACTGCTCCATATGCACCAATAAAACAAAACCAAACTTTGATCATTATCAGGAAGGGGAAAGTGAGGAGTGCATGTACCTCCTCACCTCCACAAGCACATGGATAAACATCTGATAAGACTGTGCTCAGAAACATTCAGTATAAGCCAGTACTTAAGGAAACCAGATTTAGAGTGTGACCTTACAGAATCATAGAATGGTTTGGGTTCAAAGGTACCTTAAAGATCTGCTAGTTCCAACCCCCTGCCATAGGCAGGGACATCTCCCACTGGACCAGGCTGCTCAAAGCTCTAACCTGGCTAGAATAAGCTCTCAATAGACTTCATTGCCCAAGAGGAGAAAGCCCCATAAACCACATCTGACCTCTGGCCTGCTCCCAGTTATGAGATCTGGTTGCTCCCTTGACTCCTAGACTTAGCCAAACAAACATTCCCTGATTGCATCTTCAGGTAAATATTCACAACTCAGGTTTGTGTTTTGTTTTAAAAGCCAACTTACTCATAAATCAACTAACTACACCAAACTTTGTGAGGCTGCAGACCTCACATCTTCAGGATACCAGATGTCCTCCAACAGAAATAGTGGTGTTGTCCAAGTTCCTCTTCCTTTATTCTTTTGTTTCCCAGAAAGAATCACAGAATATTAGCTGTTGGAAGGACCTCTAGAGATCATCTAGTCCAACCCTCCTGCCAAAGCAGTATCACCTAAGGCAGGCTACACAGGAATGTGTCCAGGAGGATTTTAAAAGTCTCCAGAGAAAGATTCCACCGCCTCTCTGGGCAGCCTGTTCCAGTGCTCTGTCACCTTCACAGTAGAGAAGTTTCTCCTCATGTTGAGGTGGAACCTCCTATGTTCTAGCTTACACTAGCATCTCTGTAACTCTCAGTGAAGCAGGACTGTCTGTGCCATCATGAGCATCTGCACTTCATCAACTGCAGAGAACCTAAGCTTATTCCACCTCTCCTTTCCCCATCTCTGGAAAGATTTCAAACCTGCCTGAACATGATCCTGGACAACCTGCTCTGGGTGACCCTCTTTAGCAGAGGGGGTTTGGACAAGATGGTCTCCAGAGGTCCCTTCCAACACCCACCAGTCTGTGATTCCCCACCCTTCCGCTTTTACTTCTTTGAAACAGAAGTGGGTGGTCATAAATAAACTTTGCAAGCCATGGTTTGCATCACTCTGCCACACCATGCTGGGTGAGCTTTGCCTCATCATAGCTTAAAATAACCCATCCCCACCCTGAGATGTCTGCATATGGACTCAGTAAGCTCAACGAGATGCTGCTTAAAGGTGACATTTAAGAGAAAGCCTGAAGGTCCCTCATAAGAGCAGCAGAACAGCTGATGTTATTGATGGCACTTAACTGACCAATGCCTGACCTCCCAGCAAGCAAGGAAGGGAAAGCCCTCTGCACAAGGGATAACATGCCTCAGAAATACATGGGAGAGTAGTTAAGGCACATAATGTCTCTTTCACACACACAGCCCAAGTCTCCAAGGCCATCTGGGAGTGATCCACCAAGGCAGGTGGTTAACCAGTCCACAGCAAGCCCTTGTGCAAGGAGGAAATAGCATGTTCTCACCATCTAAAGAAATGGCCATGGGTGAGTGTCTCAAGAGAGTGTACTCAAAACTGTTAGGAAGATCACCCGCCACTTCTCTGGGGCCTGGGGATTTATTTGCAGGCTATACAGGCTCAGAAGCAACTAGAAGAGCGCTAATTTATCCTGTTACCCAGTCTTTGCAGTCACAGGCACGGACCCTTCCACAGGCCAACTGGAAAGCTTAGTGTAAGCTCACCAGGTTTCCTTGTCATCCCAGAAAAATCAGAGCTTTTTCATTTTTCTGCAACAAGCGCTGAAGATCAGTCTTTCAAATTCACAAATTCAGACTAAAGTTTGCCAAGTTTTGAAATCCTTGGCTGAATTATAGTAGTTAGGAAGGTCACGAGGATGGTAAGAGCTACTTGTTTTGATTATTTTAACCTCCAAATCAGACAAAACTTGGCAGCATTTGGTTTGCAAACTGGTTTCAATCACAAATTTTGTTAAGGGAAAAAGCTCTCAAGAGATGACTACTCACTTCATGTTATAAATGCACCCCAAACTGAAACAAGTATATTGCAAAAACATGAATCCTCTCTCTGGTACAAAGATATCTGACTGGTCAATAAAGTCCAGTTCTCCCCTGAGTGAGAATCAATACTGCTACCAGAAAGAGAAGGCATAGATACTCTTTCTACGCTCCACAACCAAAGCTGTGCAAAACTACAACCGTTGCCTTCAACTGAATCCAATTTCAGCCCAGGCCTCTCACCTTCCAGAGATCAGAAAACAAATGCCTCCTCACACTTCCCACAAACCACTTCAGCGTTGATAGCAGCAAGCTCTCCTTACTGTCATCCTCCTCTTCCTTCCTGGTTCAGTTTTCTGTGGCCTTTGAACTCCAAGTTGGGACCAAGGTGCTACTAAGAAGATGCTACAGTGATGATACACATGTCTGAAGGGTAGACGAACATCCCTTTGACCACCTCAGATGAACACATCGCTCCCTCTCTAGGTAGCAAAGATGTGTTTTGCACCAAGTGAGGGGCTGACCTGCTGGAAAGCAGCTTCACAGAGAAGGACCTGGGAGTCCTGGGGGACAAGTTCACCACGAGCCAGCAGTGTGCTCTCATAGCCTAGAAGGCAGATGGTCTCCTGGGGTGCATCTGGAAGAGTGTGGAGGGCAGATCGAAGGAGGTTCTCCTTCCCCTCTACTCTGCCCAAGAGAGGCCACCTCTGGAGTACTGGGTCCAGTTCTGGGCTCCCCACTTCGAAAGAGAGAAGGAACTACTGAAAACAGTCCAGCAGAGATGCTGTGGGGACTGAAGCATCGCTGATGAGGAAAGGCTGAGAGTCCTGGGGC